>CAJQZM010020237.1:0-11502 GCA_907164665.1 Colias nastes | reverse complement strand
TATTATAAATTTGAATGAAATTATACTTTTACGAAACAATGAAAATGAAAGAACCGCCCAACATGAGTTATATATTTATGCAGAGCGAAAAAAAGTATTAATAAATCTTCTCATGAAAATTTCAAGAATGTTTACATTTTACGAACAAAGCTCGGGTTCGTAGTCACACTTTGCGCGGGTTCAAAGTATTTGTTATGATATTGTCATACCGTAGTTGCGGTTTCTAAGTAACTGCAAGTTATAATGTGTGTGTAATTATGAATTATCACTCCATGTTTCTTTAGATCACTCTCCGTTAGTGGTGGGATCCGTAGGACCGTACGGTGCTCATCTCCACGATGGATCTGAATACGACGGCAGTTATGCGGACACGACACCCGTACAGGTAAAAATATTTTATTTTCCTCATGTACTTATTATAGAAATATGCACACGTGTGATCTATTAGATATTATGCGATGTGTGACTACGTTCCAGATTAATAAGATTGGTATTGAGTATTAATAGATCCGATCGTTACGCCGCCGCGCATTTTAATATTAGTGATTTTTCGTTCCATGGGATATTTTCCTACATGTCTTATTTTAGATTGACAATAATTGGTAGGTAAGAATAGTCGGTAAGATCTTATATTAATGTTTCTTATTAACTACTTATAATGTAGTCATCTGCCATAATACTCCGAGGAAGAGGTTCCATTTTTAAATCATTAATTTAGGTATGAGAGCTGTCTCTGCAGAATTTAAGCGCGTCACACACGGTGAAGATTTATCTTAAGATACTGTAATATTTTATATTACAGTATCTTAAGGTATCCGGTATCAGCGTTCTGACCATCATTTTTCTTTTTGTCATTACGTACCACGTACCCCTGTAGAACCGCCATCCTGTTACAAATGACCCGAAATTTTGTGGGCAATGTAGTAAAGTAGTAGCAAGAAGTTCGATTTTGTTTTATCGGCAAGTGTGTCAAGCTGAGGCCTAAATTCTTTCCTTTGCTCATTCTATCCTACAATCTCATTTTCTTTAAACGTGGGAAACGTACCTATACAGCAGATTTCTTTAAATAAGCGTATTCCCCCAAATTGCTGGTTTAGACGTGAAAAGTACAAGAAAGCAGATTTAATATAAATTAACAATATATTATTCTAATAAAATATATTTCAGTTCCATATTTCTAGAAATAAATCAGAGAAACAGTTAAAAAAACAGTTTCTGAAAATTTATGAAGGAAACAAGACCTTTTTAAGGCAACGTCTGTTTTCCCCAAGGAACATTTGAACCTTTACCTTGTGGGCGGTAACCTCGATGAAGTCTGTTAAAAAGATAAATTAAATGTACGCGGTATTTTAAACATTTTAGATGATAAAAGATTCATAGTCTTTATGAAGTTTTTTATGTTACATTTTGAAATTTAATTAGGTACAGCTTTGAAATAGGTTTCGTACCCATGGAATTTAGAATATATAAAATAAATACGTATTATTGATCAATAAGGTATCTATCTACTAATAAAAAGAGGGTAAATTTATGTATTCGTTGATCCAAGGTTTTGGTACGAGTAATTACTATTAAATAAGAAGGCATAACTAATGGGAGTTTTATTGGCCGTATATATAAGGCAATCCATTTCTACGTAGAAATAGTTATTATCACACGTGATTTTAATTACTGAATGAATTAAAATTATCTAAGTGTTTATAGGATTAGCGCATGTGATATAGACATCGTTCGAACAGCCCGGTCAGTGTATTATATTAAATTAAAAAGATTTGCACTCTTAACTATGTTATGTGTTACTGGAAAAGCTAGACATAAAAAATATTTATATGTCTAGTAGTCTCCGTTTGTAAAATGTAGTATGAATATCTAATTAAAAAAAAAATATCCGAAAAAAATAAGCTCTAAGTAACTCTACAACTTAAGGCTTTTACATGCGCTAATAACCTTGAGGATACTTGACGGATCTCAAACCTCTCCCGCTGCACCTTCTTTTTTCCTCGCATTTTGTATTTAAAAAGATACTAATCAGTGAAACAAAAAATCCTCGTCAGGGACTGTTGTGTAACTGATAATTTATTAAACATAAAATTTTCAGAGCTCTAAGTCAGCAGGTTACGAAGTTTATAGAGTATTTGCGGAAAAATCGATGACCACGGCACATTTTTTTTTTAGAAATCTATTAACTTTGGAAAAAAGTCCTCGCGAGCAATTAAAGATCAAAGACCATCCTATTTTATATATTTTTTTCGGTATTGTGCTTTATGTTGTACCAGACTTTATAGAGGTTGAACATAGTCGAAATTGCCGGGTAACGCCTTAATCTGTAAATGAATCGACCTAATAATTATGGCTAATTGAATAAATAAATGAAGGTTTAATACAGTTCAGATAATTAGAACAGAAATAATAATCTACAAAGTTTCAGCTTTACCTGTTTTAGACCTTTAACACAACAAGAGCTAATATTAATTGGGACTTGCTTCAAGAAAAATGATTAATTTGGAATGGCAATAGCTACAAAAAATAACTACGTTAAATGAGAGGCCTATATACCTAAGCTTTAAACCCAAATAAGAGCTTTAACATTTGAGTCAAATTATTATCAGTTAGAAGAATATCTGAGAATAATATGTCATAATATTTCTAGCTTATACAGTAACGTATGTAAACAGTACCTAAGCACGCAACAGAACCATAAGCATATAAAGCTGCGCCTCATTAATTATATTATTAAAAAGCATTTTATTCGTAATTATCGATAGGTACATAAATAAAGTGTCCTATAATTATAAACACCGTTGCATTTATTAACATTTGTTTACTTGTCTCATTAATGTACATTTATCTTAAAATGAATGTTTTATATGCACAAGTTTGCTATCACAACTCTTATGTCGGTTCGAGTAAACAAGGTCTAACAATCATATCACAATATGTACATTAGCACCGTATGCGTGCTGGTCAATATTCGATACCATTGAACATAATAACACAAGGTTTGTTGGGTAATTTATATTATTTGGACGGACTCAGCGCTCCATGAATACTAACGGCGAAGTAAAAGTTGAAAGCGTTGGCTAAATCGTAAAGAGGGTCGTAAAGTTGCCGGCAAATTAAAATTTACATCGGCAATATGAAAAACTCTCTTTCCATTTCTCGTCTTTTTTTTGGAACCAACGGTATTTGACTGGGGTGGACAGTTAATTAATGGAGACAAGAACAAATGGAATATCAGGAGCAAACGTGAAGCAGCAAAACGCTTGCTAAGAATTTGCTTGTAATCCTTTATTTACAATTAGTAAATTGGTTATAAATTATAAAACCATATACGATTTGAAATTTGTTTATGTAATTAAAAATTTCAAACAACATTATTGATTTTTGACTCATTAGTAGATATTTACGTAGGTATATAAAATTATGTACTTAGTTGTATCTTTCATCTAACCAGTATTAATGTACACAAAAATAATGTACATACGACGACTACCTTCGGTTATAGATATGTAGAGTGATTTCAACACCATCAAAGGTTGTAAAATATTTTGCGTAAAAAGTTGAAAAAATTCATGCGTCCGAACGGAAGGGACCACATGTAATCGATCGAGCGTACACCTCACAATACGAATTCATTCAATTCAGGTCAAATGGATGTAAAAATGTACTTCAAAAATCAAATAAGTATAAAGGTATATTGGAGTATAAACAGCCTACAGGCAAGGCCTTACTCATATGAATTTTTCACAAAATATTTTTTATACACATTTAGTTTGTTTGGTATCCAGGTTTAAATTTTTTGTCAAAGTTAATCAAGATACTAAAATAGTTACACAAAAGTATGAAGCTTAATAATTAATGAATGCTTCCTCATGTGTGTTGAATAAAGCTATTAACGTGATTTTCAAAAATATCGCATCTGTGTCAATATAGTATGAACTATGAATACACAAAAAAGCGATTCTTGAATACATCTTTTGTTACATAAAACGGACTATGTAAAATCGTTCGCTTTGTATAGCGTTGGTTCATGTAAACAATATTTGGGGTTCATTAACAGTCATGATCAAGGTTGTGAATATTTTTGTTTATTTTGTAGACTATGCGTGAATGGCACCGGCCGCGTATCCAAGCTCTTGTTGAAGGTGGAGTGGATTTATTGGCGCTTGAAACAATTCCGTGTCAAGAAGAGGCTGAAATGCTCTGCGACCTGTTGCGGGAATTTCCTGGCATTAAAGCGTGGATTGCATTTAGCTGTAAGGTGTGTAACATAATATTTTCATAACGGAAGGTAAACCAACATAATACATACCTATATTATATTTTTGACAGACACACATATTTTAGCATAAAACCCGTACCCAGTATATAAGATTCGTTAAAATTATTAATTAGCTATCTTATGAAGTTCGTGTATTCCGAACAAATCTAATTTACTATAACCGATTATCGACATAATCATTAACTTTATTCTACTAACTAATATAATGTGAGAACCTTCATAGAACGTCTCAAATTGAAATCTTCTCAGCTCGTAAAACTTGTCCCGGCGGAGGTATTTAAATAACTATTACAGAGTTTATTTCCGACATAATAAACTGTAAGGTACATCATTAACTTTTATATCAATCGTTTCGTTTTAATAATGAGTTTTATACTAAATAAATAAAAAAGAAATTGAACTTTGATTCCTTTGAATAATGATATTGTAACTAAATACAGTGTTCTGATAAATTATGTACCGACATAATTATCTCGACACTATGACCCGTATTATCGATGACTAACATTATATTATGTCAAAGGTTAATAAGATTACTTCTTTAAATACGCACCTCACCGAGATATTTAAATGAACTGTTTTTAATTGCAGGACAATCAAAGTATCGCCCACGGCGAGAGCTTTCAGAAAGTCGCAAAGAAATGTTGGAGTCTGAATCCTGAACAACTCGTAGCGATCGGCGTAAACTGTTGTGCTCCTTCATTGGTTTCTAATTTGTTAAAAGGAATTAACGACGATCGGGCACAAGATCCTATACCATTAATCGTTTATCCGAACTCCGGTGAAACATACAATCCTAAAATTGGGTAAAGTAAATTATTAATATTCCACGAATTTTCTCACGATAGATTTATATTAAAACGAGAAGTAACATTTTCTTTTTTATCTCTAGTACCTACTTATCTCTCGTATTAAAAATTAAAGCAGACAAGCCTTTGTTGACAAAGGTTCATTTGTTTTAGGTAAAATAATTTTCTTTACAGTTTCCATCACAAATAATAACATTGATTCAGGACAATTATGTAGTTCCAGAAATTCAAAGATTTTTTTATTTCAGCTGGATTGATAGAGATAAATGTGAGCCAGTGGAGGTGTATATACAAGAATGGCTGGATCTAGGAGTTCGGTACGTGGGCGGCTGCTGTCGGACCTACGCTGCAGATGTCTCCAGAATACGTAATCAAGTACACTGCTGGCGCGACCGTTGGCGCTTCCAGCATAAATACCAAGAAGAAGTACGGAAAAACCAAAGCGCCAACTAAATGATCTCTTATAGTCATAAATATACATTAAGTTGCATTACGTTGAGATATCTCTATTCATGGTTCCGTAAAATATTGTAAGCAAAACGCGATGGTATAAATTTTATATTGTGTATTTTTTAAAGTCATTAAATGTTTAATTTAAAATTAAGTGTGGCATTTCATTTTCTTCTGACTACCCACATAAATTCTAAAAGCATACTGATAAGTGCCTGTGTATCAGGAAAATGTTGAAGTAAAGCCCCGTATTCATGGTAAACATTTGTTTAGCAACAAAGTTGAATCAATGTGTTGCGGAATTGCTGTCAACATGTTGCTGGCAACACTGCGTGTTGCAGAGTTGATAGCGTCATGTTGACAAGCTCTCGCCCGACAAGCGTAAACATCAGTTTAGCGACAATTGTTGACGTGTGTGAACGTGTTTGCAACAGTTTATAAACATGGCAGTAGTGTGGAGCAATGATAAAATAATGCAACTAATAGAATTATTTCAATCAAAACCATTATTATGGGATTCTTCTATAAAAGAATACAAAGACATTATTTTCGACATTCTCGTAAAGTTACTAAATGATCCGTCTCCCATTCTGAGGTCACTCATCAAATTTCCTCTTTGCAAAAGATAGTTTCGAATCCACCATCTTTTTCTCTTTTTTTTATTAGAAATCCTATACATCAGATACAGAGAAAACAACAACACTAAATCCTCGGGCAACATTTTAACGCAGACTGGCATGTGGACAACCTGTATTGATTTAAACATAGTTGCTAGCAACATTCTCGCCGTTCACCAACAATGTTGATCAACTGTTCCTAAACAAATGTTTACCATGAATACGGGGCTTTAACAAACAATTTTTTAACAAAAAGAAATAAATGCGGTTCAAACACTGCGATAAGATTGAAACACAGTAGCGTTGGAAATCTAGTGACATGCGAAGACGGTCGACGTTAACGGATGTCGTATCTTTCATCGCACTCCGTTCAAATGGTTTGAAGAAAATCTCACTACTTATGTGGAACTTGTTTCTGTTTTCACTTTTCATTCATTCCTCAAATAGTATCCTCAAATATTTTTGGCATTTAAAAATGAAATTATTTTTTTGTGATTTTAGTAGTTACGTATACACGGATTATAACTGCTGATTTCAATTAATTAAATACATTACATACAAATCTCGTGAAACATTACCAACATTACAATGTACCTTAGGCCATTCAATAAACATCCCCGTTACATGCAGTAGATTCAGAATAGCAACAGTATTGGATCAATACTCATAATGTAAAATATAGTCTCTACATTTAAGACTATGTGCTAATACTACTCCGTAAGATCTAAGTTATTAAAGTTTTAAAAATATTAATCTCACTTCGCTGGTTTCTGCTACATTTATAAAAGTTTTAAAAGGCGAAATGTATTCGAGGCAATTTTTTCCCAGACGCCAGAAATAGTTCGACGGGAAACTGGCCGCCACCCGCGTCGTCCGTAAATTGAAAATGAATTTAAACTACATACCAAAATGCGGTCGTTCGAATCTCACCGTGGTATCGACCGTCTATATCGCTTCAAAATTTCCATCGTGATAAAAAGAACGAATCCCTGTGTAAAATTTCCAAGCATAACATTGATGAAAGCGAGTAATTGAATTCCTTTATCTCGGGTCGACTTTTTTACGTTAAATTATCTGTGAAAACTACCTCGGTGACTCGGTGTAGTGTGTGTACATGCGGTTGATTATAAATAGCTGCTTACTGTTAATTACTCTGTTATATTTTTTAAGTGGTTATATACGATTAAGAATGTGTCATTCTTAAGATTTCTTGTAAATACCTACTGCTTAGAGAGAAGAAATAATCGTGTTGATTACAATCATTGCCACCCTAGTAGCATGGTTACAACAATGCGTTAGGAGGATGAATGGATATCACAGGGATTCCTATCTATGTATAGCTACCTATACCTATTGAACGATTCAATCTCAACCCGTCATCAAGCGAATAAGGTGTATAATGTCTACAAATTGCATTTTCTTTGGAACAGCTGCAGCAGCAGTTGCAAGGAAGTCAAGTTTTATTTTCGCGACTTTATACTACACACATTTTTGTATATCCAATATCATAATCCATATCATGGTTAATGAATAATAACAAATAATTAATTAAATCTTTCTAATTCATCGCATTAAACGCATGTATAATTAAATTATAATTTTATGATAAATGGTTAATAGCCAACTGTAATGTACAGAAGTTATTGCTGAAAGCCAGCCGGCGTCTCATTTTTATATAAATCCTCAAACATAATGGTGCTCATGATTTATTATTCAAAAATGTACCTCCAATGCTTACGCTTCCGTTATGGTATATTGAATAATGTTATTTTTGCCTTTAAAAGCTGCTGTACATCATACAAATAGCACGGTTGATGGAAGGCAATGAACCAAAGGAAATCGCAGGCATTTTTATCTCGCCCACATTGCACTGTTACCCTTTGCCGTACACGTATGTATTATAGTGCAGCGGCCATTCGCCTCAATGAGCAGCCAGTGAATCGAGCCAGCCGCCAGAACCCACCGTGGTTTAGAATAGTTTCAGTTATATATTGCCCGGTACTACCTCACTTTATAAATTGTCCAAAGATGGAAGTAGCAGCTTTGCATTCAATTCAATATATTACTGGGTATTGATTCCATTTTCCATGTGTCAATAATAAACCTAACTTATCGGTTTCAGTATTACAGTTGATAATACGATATGATGTGATAACAGATTCTGCAAAATATTAACGTACCTAATACTCAATGTAAATGAAACACAGAAATACATAGTAATACATTTATTTCATAGAATAATCACAAAATTCAGTCAACATTTGCTCTCTTTAGCGTCTTTAAATATATTTCTCGACTGCATAGCAGCAATGGCAAGATTTCGTTCTTGTTTTTCTTCATTCAATTGCAACTGTAAGTTTTTGACATCCAATCTTAAAGTTTTTATTTCATTCTGTAATCTCATAACAATGGTCCACAAACTCGGGGAGCCGTGATAGGATGTGGAGTGAATGGGCAATGACGGCGATCTTACTAAAGCTTCTATCGACACTGGGGACTCGTCGTCGCATTCTGAAAACAAAATTGCATAAGAAAATAAACTGCCGCATATTCAGCGTAATTGGAGCATAATACGTCGTATACTACCCACCTTTTTGTATGTAAGGCGGTTACTCTAAAACCCTTTTTGTGAGCGCGCTTAAAATATTACAAGTAAAATAAATATTACGAGTAAAAAGCATGAATAAAAAATTAGTCAATTTCAATAAAATTTATTGATACTTAAACGAGTAACCTACAATAATTCGTTATAAAAATAAATATGAATAACATTATGTAACACACAGTATCGTTATATTTTTCTGAATCGAAATAACAATTAATCACATTATGTACTAGGTTTACATCAAGGTGGTAGCTTACTTATTAAAACAAGTTATATATAGTTCTCTAGGATACAATAATGAATGACAATGTTATAAAATGTTAAACGCAAAACACATTGTTCACAACACCTAATAATAATAATCTAACTACGCTAAATAGGTTTCTAATTCTTTGATATTAATTGCTTCATATTTTTTTCAAATAATACTGTTTCAAAGTAGATTACATATTTTATGAATAGGAATATTTATTAAAATGACACTTTATTGACTAGACAACAGTAACTTTCTAGTCGAACCGCGTATTTTGATACTGTGTTATTTACACTTAAAATGGTACATGGCACAAAAAGCCTAATAATGTGTGTAGTCTTTTTGTTTATGACGCGATGAGCGAGAGATAAACATTAAAAGATTACACACATTTCATGATATTAAAATTGGATCGATGGAAACAGGACGAGCGAAAGCGGTAACGAAAAACGAACAAAACTGCGTAGCGCCCCCGGATAATGTAGCCGTGTTCGTATCTCCCTACCTATTCATTTATATAGCGACGAGAGCAAACTTCAAATAACATTTTCCTGTAAATCATTTTTCGTGGAACGAGTTTCATCAATAACATGCATATGTTTCTGTAGCCCGGATAAAATAATTAGTAAGCGTTTAATATAATATAAGTATCTACGATATATTGTATGGGAAATTAGTACAGCAAATCACGCTATTTGTAGTTCTTGAGACAGTTTGTTTTGTTCGGTTCAACCACATTTTGAACAATGTTTACCGAAGCAAGTTATGAATGATTCACAGCAATGTGGAATGTACACATTGATCAACGTTGGAAACACAAAATTGTGGACTATGCTCTTTCTCGTACAATATTGTGAATTCGGACGCTAAGTAAAATTTGAACAACTTATACCTATCTCATAAGACAAATATTCCATTATAAACAACAACATGTCGCAATGCAAGTCTCTATAAATTAGAAGCGATACTGTTGTATATGTATTATTTTTTATACCTAACGCGCGAAATCTTATTCGTATACATACATTAAATTGACTGAATTACAATTTTAAATCATTTTTTTTACTTTCACGTCATTAGAGCGAGCCGTGTTGCGGTGAAAACTTTAGTCATTAATAACGATCCGGGTGCCATTACGTACATAAAAAGCAAGAATGTTTATATAAATTTGCATCTCGCAACAACAAATCATATTTAGAATCAATAAATAACTATTTCAAGCCCAATATGAACACAAAGACGCTAGAGACGCAGCTGTTATCCTGTATAGATTTATGATACAGTTACGACGTCATTAAAACATATATGGGGAGAGCGATGAAAAACCGCCTCTACATAATATATTATCATATTAACTTTGTGTGTGTATTTGAAAGTATAAAATAGTCCTTTGTTTGAGGCTTTAAAATATTTCACGATACTAATGACATAATGCAATATTATCACAACGTTAAATATAAAGTTTCAAATTTTGTTTTGTATCGGCACTTGAAAATACAAGCTAAATATGGGTACAATAGAAAAGCGAACTTTAGGTGCGACGAGCCACGACGTGTTTTAAACTACGGATTTTAGTTTGTACAGTCGGCCTATTTCTGTGAAAGCTCTAAAACAACAAACAAATTAAAACAGCCGGGAAGAACTGTTATAACTTTTATTTACTTGTTTACTTTTATTTATTAAGGAACATCAAACAGTTATTTTTTGTGCAATAACAGTTTATAATTATATAATAACATACATGTCTATCTAAGATAAGAATAATGTTTATGAAATATTAATATAAATATAAAAGTAAGCAGGAACCAAACATCACTAAGGCTTTGTTGAAGTAGTACATATATTATTAGTAAAAACTGCCTGTTATAGTTTCGTTTCGACTAATATCAGAAGTGGGCTGTGGGGTGGGTCAATAGCCTCAATTGCGGAGTTTCGTGGTTGCAGTGCGCTCTCTTACTGTTCAATATTAAACGAATGCATGCGACGCGACGAGTACTGATTATACAGCGTGCATCTAATTTCTAAAACAGAACACTTAACTCGCCCGTCTATATTAGCGCCGTCAACCCTATTACTACCGGTTGGTTGCTTTCGCCCGGATTTCCGCAGCAATTTTTAAGAATGCGCGTTACTTTGTTATGAATAATGTGCGAATGCGAAAGAAGTGAGAACTTTTAAGTTTAATATTTCTGATCTAATGTTTTAAGTTAATTTAGTAAATGTATCCTTTAAATATATAAGACAACGCTAAGTAAAGGAGCTTTGTTATAAATAATTTAAAAACTGGGATTATAGGCCAGTAGAAATCGACACTAAAAAACCCTAAATTCGCAAAGCACGATGTAGATCTGAATTTTTGGTACGTTGTTTAGATCAGTTAGGGTGATGAAAATCCCAATTTGCAACTTCGAAAAAGTTGTGCTCGCTGCGCACCACGTGATAAACTGCGAAAATTTTGGACTTTTTTCACTTTTTGCTCTAAAAGT
>CAJQZM010020236.1:0-13181 GCA_907164665.1 Colias nastes | reverse complement strand
GCTTCGTCTCGTCTTTTCATCATTTGTTTAATATTATACGTCAACCAAGGTGGCTGTTTCAATTTGACGTATATAAAAGCTGTATAAGATAATAATAAGCTGCATTATAGCTTGGACAACTAATCTTTTAAATGCTTGTAGGTACTAATCCTAAAGTTGAATCTTATGTATTGATTCAGGTTTCAATCATAAATTTACTAATTTGTGGAAAAGATTTGAGAAGACTTATTTCCTAAGTAACCTAATACTGAAGTGAGACGCCGAATATCTTTTTAATACTAAAACATCGTTATAAATTATATTGCAAACCCTTGACCTATAAAAATGTATCCGTTTTCACAAAATTGGTGTTATAAAAGTGATTAAATACTTGATAGTCTGTTATTAGCATCCAATCGTCGTCTACATTGAGAATAATAAAGCAACAATGTATCCAAGTTTCTTGTTTTTAGGAGGGTTTGCGAAGTTTTTTAGTTTTGTTACTTTTTATGGCTCTAAACCTCAAAAGAAAAACGGAACCTTAATAGGACCTTATGCTGCAAATTTTCGCAAATTTCGACATTCGCAAGGGAATCAAAATTCAAAACCTTCGGGGTTCTTCCCGTGAATAGAGAAACTTGAAATTTGGTAAGAAGCAACGTCTTTTAGCACAGATAAGAGAAAACTTGTGAAAAGTATAAAAAACAGGTTTATACGGAACTCTCTAATTCGCACTTGGCCGGTTTTTCTAGTTTATACGAATTATATTTTTTAGTGTGGTTAAAGACTATTGTTGATAACACATCTGGACATGAATTGAAAATATGTAGTAGATAGGTAGTTTCTCGGTAAAGTATACCACAAAAGCAATAGATTATGTTTGACCTATTAGTAGGTATGAAGAACAGCGCAAAATTTAAAGTGAATCGGTCCAGCAGTAACTAACATTGTGACACGAGAATTTTATAGAGATACTAGCTTACCGCCCGCGGCTTCGCCCGCTTGGTCGAAAACCTAATAAATTTTATACTAAAACCTTCCTCTTAAATCACTCTATCTATTAAAAAAAACCGCATCAAAATCCGTTGCGTAGTTTTAAAGATTTAAGCATACAAAGGGACATAGGGAAATAGGGACATATAAAGCGACTTTGTTTTATACTATGTAGTGATGATACATTTACATATAGATATATTATGTATTACGTATAACGATTCCCAAATCTCTACATAACACTGTGACGTAGCGCGTCGCGTCGCGTCGGTACTTGGCCAGTATCCAGCCGGCAAAATTCGATAATTAGTACCTACTATATATGTCATAACGTTTTGCTTTACTCTAAACACTTGGCACCTAATCGTTTAAATATAAATAAAAGACGTAATGTGCAACGATGCAACTATAGGTAAAATCTTGGTAAAATATATTCGCCAGGGAATCACTTACTATCTAAAAGGTACCTACGTAAAATTGTTTTCAGCTTTTATTTCTTCTAATTTAAATAATCAACAAAAACTTACATGCGTCATCTATTGTTATTTATTTGTACAAATAATACATTTTTTTGTAACACGTCCTTTACGTAGTTTTGAAAGACGAATTATTTCTAGACGTCTTTCTTATACGTACCTAAACGCTTATGAAAATTATAGATTTAAATCTCTATTGTTATAGTCGTATCATTTGGCACGGCTTCTGTATTTATCGTCCATTTTGAAAAAATTCCGCATGAAACCGGCATTTTATATTTGTCTAAAGAAACTTTCAATTTATTTATTACTCAAATAGACTTTCAGTCTAACAACTATAGGAAGTTTTAAATAAATTAATTAAATATTTATTCTTTAGCTCAATAGAAACTACATAGAGCGATGAAGACAATGGATAAGTCAGTTGCAAGGTCTACAAGAGTCTTTGTTAAAATGTCATATCCATAATGTATGTAGTTTTTCTTAGGGGTGCGGAAACTCCGCAAAACCTTAACCAAGCCCAGTTTTCCATGCTATAGTCTCATAAGAGGAAAATTCATTGCAAGAAGACGCTATAAGTTCTCCAAGAAAACTGAATACTTCTAATAAAAATTAATAAGGATATTTTAAGGACTTTTTAATGAGTCGTTAAACTGTTTAAAAATTCAAATGTTTTTAATAAATTTTAAAATAGAACGTACGAATTTTTCCTCCATTTTCTTTTAATCGAACACTACAAAGAGATTCTGATATTTCCACAACGCATTAAAATGCAGATAAAATATGCAGAATTGTGTGTACTTTAATTTAATAAAATTACTAACGTTAGCTGTTCAGTACTGGCCGGTGAATGGCGTCCGTCCCGCGTACCCAGCACCCCATTATGGTCACTCATGCAACACTATATAAGACACCGACTGTATAAATATCAAACAACCCTTATCACTGCAACTGTAACATTTTCTATACACGAAAAACACATTTAATACGACGGGTATGTGAACGGTGCGTGTATAATTGCGTTTAAACGTACGCGAGCAGCGCACTCCGGACGACCGCCATGATGATTTGTGGGGGCATTTCGCGCGCGCGCCAAACGTAGCGCGGTGTTGCTAGATATATTTTCTTTGCCGTTTTCTCGGGTATCAAGGATTTGTTACCTTTACTAATGCAGGTAGAGCCCATTTTAAATCATAGAGGAATATTAAATTGTAATTTTATTGCGTTGTTTTATAAGTGACAATAAATGAAAATAAGCTATTGAAAATAGTGTTTATAAGGAAAACAGCCGTGAGAACGTTTTTATTGATTTTCTAGCAGTAGCTTTGAATTTCATACGGTAATAAAATACAAAGTTATCATATCTAGATACATTTTCATGTTATATTCTCCATTTTATTTAATGTTAAAATTTATATTTTGAATATGGCAGCATTTTCACGCATGCGCACTACAACCACTGCAATACGACGTCAGACGATAGCTGTTTTAGTCCAATTTGGATCTGTTTTTAGGTTTCCTTTGTCATACATAGCTTTAAAATACTGAATAACTCAAACAAAATATACGATTAAACATAATTATCACACGTTTAGGAATATATACTTGAGCATACTATAATAAAAAAAATATTCTTTTACTTTTTTAGAAAGAAAAACTATTTATCAATCAAGTATCCCTTCCCCCTTCCCACTTCTCCCCTCACTTATCCGATTTCCAGGGATTTCCAGACTTGAGAACAAAGTTTTGCGTAGAAACGTAATTTCTATCAATTCAGTTGTTTGAAGAAAATCGACATGAATTGAAGAAAATTTAAATTAAAATACGAAAATAATTCCAATAAGAAATAAGGCACGAAGATGATTTAACGAATGTTGTAATTCTACAATACTTGTTAAGATCATCAACAAAATACGAATTTTCTGGGAAATTTAAACCCAAAATTTAAAAAGTTTGTATTCTTTTTAATAAATAAGCTAAAATTAAACAATCTGGATTAATAAATAATGCTTATAAATAATTTAATCTTATTATTACTAAGCTCGAATATAATCGATAAAAGTTGATCCTAATGGAAAAATAGAACTAGGCCAGTAGGTATGTTTTGAACCGACATGACATTCATAAACAACCTCTTCTTTCGGATGAACCAAATATTAAAAATCTGAAGAAATTGTTTGTGCTAATGAGTAAGTCTCATGAAATACATCATTTTATCGTTGTAAGCAGTCGGTATAGTACGTCAAATCATTCGTTTATTAACTAACGTTGGTATCAGGTACAAATAAAACAAGGCGCAAATTATTATTATTCATTTATTTTAAAAACATATGAAAACGATTAATCATGTGATTAATTCTATTCAATTACATCCTCAAACCAAAAGCTTCTTCTTCTTCTCCGTTTCCATTATCACCATCCTCATTATCCCCATCTTCATTGTCCCCATCTTCATTATCCCCATCTTCATTGTCTCCATCCTCATTATCTCCATCCTCATTATCTCCATCCTCATTATCTCCATCCTCATTATCTCCATCTTCATTGTCTCCATCTTCATTATCTCCATCTTCATTATCACCATCTTCATCATCCTCATCCTCATTAGACTCATCCTCATCCTCATCGGACTCACTTTCACTCGATTCACTTTCACTGGACTCGCTTTCACTGGATTCACTAGATTCACTGTCTTCCTCTTGTCCCGGGACCCAGTCGAAGTTAATTCCAGTCACTTCGTAGAACCAATCATGGTAGTGTCCGGGACGAATGAAACCTATAAACAAGAATAGTATTTAAACACAGAGAAATACTGTAAAAATAAAGATATGTACCAAAATAATGATTAATGAAATATGTAGTCGATTTAAAAATTAAAGTTAGTTAAACGATATTAAAACGATGATGTACACATATTTCGTGTTGAATTTTAGGGCTTCATTGTAGATATCGATATTCGAAAGCTCAATTTCAGTATATTGTGAATGAATTATGTCTAAAAAAAAATTAAGAAGCCATACTTGTTTGAGTTACTCTTCGTCATTACTTTTACCATTCTTTTTCTGTTGAACATCCGCCTCATCTTTTTATTTCTTACAAACAATCAATTGCTCTGTAAAATATCTCTCTGTAAATTTCCTTTAGAATATTAATAATTAAACTAAATAAACCCTCACCAGCAGGGATAGGTGTGTGGCAACCAGAGGAGGACACGAAAGAGGATACACCAACTTGAGAGACGATGCCATCTTCGTCCACCACGGTGAGACCACCGCCGCTGTCACCCTGGATATTAAAACATTTATTTTAATAGTTATATCCTGTAATTGTAGTTTTTTGATCGAAATTATTTAAAACCACAGATTACCAAATGGTTATTACGTAATTTCATTTCATTCATTTAAAAACTGAATTAATGTCGTTTGTTATTTTTAGGTTTCATTCATTTTTTATTCATCTCACAAGTTCATTATTTTTTCATATTTTCTCTGTAATAAATTTTTACTTGCTTATCTTATATTCTTCATAATTTCAATTATCAAGCATTATTTATTTATATTTTCTGTATATTGCATACTAGCTGCGATCCGCGGTTTTACCCGCAGTGCTCCGCTCTTGTTGGTCTAAGCGAGATGATATAATATAGCCTTCCTCGATGAATGGGCTATCTAACACCGAAAGAATTTTTCAAATCGGACTAGTAGTTCCCGAGATTAGCGCGTTCAAACAAACAAACAAACTCTTTAGCTTTATAATAATAGTATAGACTCACCTGGCAAGTAGACTGGCTGGTCACATTGTAGAACCCAGCGCAGATAGTAGACGCAACGATGGTACTAGAGCCTCCGAACGCGGCGCGGCAGTCCTGGTTCGATACTCCGGTAAGGTACACCCAGTTCATGTTCTCGGGGGACACACCTGGTAATAATAATCTTTATAACTAAAAATGTATCGGCAAAAGAGTTGCTGAGCGTGAAACTCGAGATCTCGACCAATTCGGGAATTTTTTTTAACGCATAAGGAAGGTTTTGATGATATTCTGCAATTGACGGGAGGAGACTGGATGAAGGCAGCTGACAACAGGAGGAAGTGGGGACAGATGGAGGAGGCCTACATCCGATAGGGGCCAGGACATTTATACGAATTGCATTCTTAAGCGTACTATGTATCTTTTGTTGTGATTTGTATTTAAATGTCATGGAATATAAGGGTTAAATAAATAAGTAAAAGGAAGGTTTTCATGTAGAAAAAAATTGTAAAAGAGGCAATAGTAGCTGAGTAATGTTTGTAATAGTGGCAGTTTCTCTTGCACGATTAATTAACTGTAAAATAGACGAAACACGTGTTAAAGTAATATTAATAATGTTATAGTTTACCATTAGTCCAGTTTCTGCCCCAACCGGTGGCGAGTAAGGTGAGGCCATCGTAGTTCTTGTCCTTGTCAGCAGAAGACTGCAACCTAATTGGTTTGATCACATCTGAAATGATACTTAATTAGTAACCATGTATCTCAGAATCTTCGCATTCTTTAATTTTTAATCTTTTGTTCTACCACTTAATTATTTTCTACTTGCTGTGCTCCGCGGTTTCACCCGCATTGCTCCGCTCTTGTTGGTCTTAGCGTGATGATATATAAGTAGCCTTCCTCGATAAATGGGCTTTCTAACACCGAAATAATTTTTCAAATTGGACCAGTAGTTCTTGAGATTAGCGCGTTCAAACAAACAACCTCTTTATCTTTATAATAATAGTATAGATTATGATGAATATATATAAATATAAATAAATAAAATAAATATATAAATATATATAAATAATAATATATAAATAATAAATATATAAATAAAATAATGAATATAAATAAATAAAATAAAAAAAAAAAATAAAAAAAAAATGAAAGAGCAGAAGAAATTCAATTGCTAAGGTCGTGGATCTATTAGCGGAAGTTACGACTACAGCGATTTTTTAAAAACTTGCAAATATCGATTGAAGTAATTTTAGCATGTAAAAAGCAAAAAGGCCATTCCTGTTTGCGATAATACTTACCACTGTATTCAACAGGTCTCGGGAACTTAATAACACCAATATCATTTTGCTGCACAAACGGCAACTCCTCGATGTACAACGGATGGTTATAGTACTCCGTAGTTTCGAAGATCAGAGCTGGTCTTGTGGTTTGGGTCACACCAACGCGGACTACGATGGTAATGCGCCTGGTTGAGAAATTTGGCCATTATTTCACGAATACCTCCTTGGTACAGTGGTTGACGCATGAGCGTAGAACCGAGGGGTCCTGGGTTCGATTCCCGGTGGAGACGAAGAAAAAAAATGTCTCGGTCTGGCAGGACACAGAAGGCTGATCACCTACTTGCCCCAAAAGAAAATCGATCAGTGAAACAGATGTACAATGCATCTGCTCCTTACCTAGGGGACATCAGACATGGGATTTCACTTTCACTTTTTTCACGAATACCTAGTGTCTGGTTTTTGAGGAGAATTAATTCAACGCCTAATATTGTGTAAATAATTCCGATTATAATACAGCTAAGGATATAGTTGAATTTATCTTTTTCACTATCGTTTATTAATAATAATTTATATCATCCCTGATGAGTTTAAAGTTTAATCCAACACGATGCTATAGAGAAGATGACTATCTTACTTTTTTTAAATATAAGTCATCAATTAAAGTATCCTGTGGTTATTAATTTATTAAAAGCTCAATGTTAATCTACCCCTATTTTCTCTACACAAGTCTCTATCATATGTAGAGATGTTATAAACCCCGCTCAATAATGCTAATATTATTCTATGGGTACAACAAAACTGCATTACGATATTATCCTCAAATCTGTTATGGATATGTTAATATAGTCAATAATAACATTACTAAAAATTAGATAGAGCTGTAGATATATTTGTAGTTCCTTTCTATATAAATCGGTTCAAAAAAGCTTCTTAATGACGCTTTCTTTAAAAGCATCCATTAACAATAAAATATAATTTAATTTATTTTAAAGAGACATAGCAAAAAAAATTTCAACTGTATTTATACCTAATTCTTTCAAACAAACGTCGCAAGCCGTGGTTTGCCATTATCATAAAAAAGCGCGCGTGTGCCGAGCACACGTTTCAGAAGTGAAACTACTTTGGCAAGATGCAAAGATACCAAAATCGTCGCCTTACTCCATGAAGTGACGGTTAATACCGTCACTTCATGGAGTAAGGCGACGAGTAAGGCGGCGAATCCATAACTCGATCTTGAAATTTTCCTCTCAACGCGCCTAAAGAAGTTTCACTTCCAAACAACTCAGAAATCAGATCCTATAGCCTCTAAAAACCAACTCACATAGCAGTACAATGAGCGGCAGTGAGTGCCCACTCATTATGAATAAGGGTAGCTCCACACGCGAACACTGCAGCCTCATTGTTCACCATACGGAGAGAGAGCTGGTAGGGGAACTGGCCTTCTTCCGCTTCCCAGCCGGAGACGATCCTGCCTGTGTTCGCTAGAGACGATATTTTTAAGTTAGATTATTGTAAGTTTAATAAATAATGTAAAATAGTATTAAAAATTAAAATAGCCCATTTAACTGGCATAATATCGTCGAGTTATAGAGACGATCCTGCCTATATTCGCTTGTGTCCCGAGATTTTTTGGTTAGCAATATGCCAAGGCTATAAGTAGCAACTTTAATACCTAGATAGTGTTTATGGGAATTTATTTAAAAAAAGTAGGCAATACAAATAATATACTTCGAATGCAGAATTATTTCAAATATTTGTAAAAAATAATGTAGAAATTAGCAATTACTTGGCGCCAAATTAAAGCCAAGATACAATCTCAGAACACTTCTATTTTGAAGATACAATACTATTTTTGATAAAAGGCCTTACGTAAAAAAACCTTTTTAGCTATTTTATTTCATCATTATAACAATAATAATTCACCCTATACAATTTACATATTATATAGGGCCAAGGGGTAAATATTCGTTATCGCGGGGCAAAACCACAAAACCCATTCCCATGTCCACGATAAGATAATGTTATCAAACGTTAATAATGCGTGTTTCCTAGATAAATTAAATTGTAATCAAAATTAATTAGTTATTATAACATATTGATAATTTATCGATATTAAGATAATGCGTTACAATCTTTTCATCGAATTAATGAATTAGATTATGATTAGCTTCTCGTTAACTTCAAGGCCATCAATATATCTCTAAACATCTCCATCCTTGAGCAAACCAATTCATATTATATTAGAGGAACCGTTTATTTAAATATTTAATTTCATCTGAATGAGGTAAACCACAGAGCAAGTAATATAGTAAGGTAAACAGTCGTTCTTGAACGAACCGAAGAAATTGGATGTTTCTCATTTTCACTTCTACAAAATATCGATCACGTAAAATGTAATTAAGATTTTATTAATAGAAGTAGAAGTTGTAGCACTAGCAGGTAGTATTAATAGAAAGTAGTTGAATCCATAAATACTACATTACGATTAATTTTACATACTCACAATCAGTTTTCAATCACATCAATTTTCCTTACGGGCAAATAAATCTTTGAGCACTACCGAGAGATAGAGATCTTCTACTTCATCGTGTCTTTTATTTTAATGACAAACTACAATACTAATGTTTTATTTAAGGCCCTAATTCTAGGTCCTAATTCCTACTAAACAACCGCCTTTTATTGAGAAATTGATGTTATAATGGTACGTTATTATAGATCATTTTCAATACTGTTAACACTTCAATTGCGTGATTCAGTTATCAAGTTTCAAATTTAATCCAAATATTAGTTATATAGGTATTAGATATGACATATTATAAGTATTTTTTTGTTTTGTAATAGACTATAATAGTCTAAATAAACTGTCATCAATTGCTTACCACGAACATCTTCAGGATAAGCCAGTCGGGAGTCGGCAAAAGCCTGAAAAAAATATCGCAATGTATATTTTTAAGAGAAAACTTGTAACAGTTTCATTAATCGCCTAATTAAATAAATCCCGAGATGCATAAAAATACGTTTGATCCATTATTTA
The DNA here is from genome assembly GCA_907164665.1 of Colias nastes. Classification (NCBI taxonomy): domain Eukaryota; kingdom Metazoa; phylum Arthropoda; class Insecta; order Lepidoptera; family Pieridae; genus Colias; species Colias nastes. Next base: position 3,671 of record CAJQZM010020236.1, on the reverse strand, counting down.
ATCGTCATTGTTTCTCTATCTGACAGTAAAAATTCCATCAAAATCAGTCCAATTCAGAGCTTGGCCAGGACAAACGGACAACCATGATTTTTTTAGCTAGATAAATACTAACAGACAACCATGATTTTGAAGATAAATAATATTTAGTTATGATTCTAGAATTAAAAAGAAAATCATGAAAAATCTTACCGTAACACCGCACAAAACCAAAAAAATAGCAACGGTCTTGTACATCCTTAGACCTACTACACCAATCTACGTAAAAACTAATTTTTTCTGTTTAAATCTATCAAGAATTAAATGATAAAAATTGAGGATTAATTGATAATTATTTTAATCAATTTAATCCGTACCAATGTATTCATTAATTATTTTTCCCTTTTAAATTATGGCATGAGGCTATTTCCGATTTTGTAAATTATTAATTACTAGCTTACCGCCCGCGGCTTCGCCCGCTTTGTCTAAAACCTAATAATTAATTACCTATATACTAAAACCTTCCTCTTGAATCACTCTATCTATTAAAAAAAAACGCATCAAAATCCGTTGCGTAGGTTTAAAGATTTAAGCATACAAAGGGACATAGGGACAGAGAAAGCGACTTTGTTTTATACTATGTAGTGATTACCTAGTTTCTATAAATATGTTTTTTTTTGTCGCTGTAAATCTGCTCTGAAGTAAAAACCTGTACTAATTTTACTGTAATGCTGAGCAGCAATACTTTTAGCACGTAGGTTCTTAGTTAAGTACCTAGCTTTTAAGTACATGAATTGTTAATTTGTAATGTTTGTTGCCTACATATTGAGAGTTATATTATTTTAGAATAATTATTAGTAATAATGCCTATATTATGCTTGGACAATATACGCAAGTAAATGTAATCCCGAGCTAATCTTAAGTTATTTTCTTGAAATTAGACAAGTGTAATATTATGGTATAAAAAAAAATATGCTACTGCTAAATAGATAAATTTTTGATGATATAATATTACCTACCTCTATATAAAATATTTCATAAATACAATGCCCAGCTCCGCTAAAAATCATATTATAGCAGTTATCAAAATCAATTGAGTAGTTTTGAATTAGTGTAATACAAACATACAGCGATAGTGCTATATTCTATGTAGAGGTAGATGTTGTAAATAAAATTAGTGTAGTTAAATGTTCCAATTAAGGTTCTAATTAACAGGGAAATTTATACTTTTTTCTTTTTTTCTTTATGATACTTAATAAAAGAACAATTTGTTATCTGTAAAGTTCAGTCATTTTTGACAGACATGATTGATCTGTAGTGATCTGTAGTTTTATTTGTTTTCCGTTTTGCAAATAAATGTCAACGGTGAAAAAAGACGTGGTGTAAAGAAAATACGGAGTAAAATTATATTTATTCGAAGTAAGGTTTCATTATTTTCCTTTTAAAAATACATAATGGCTTCTTGGCCAGAAGTAACTACTGCTAAATCTGAGAATAGGCACGAAATCAAGTTGTCGGGCGCCGCTATCTCCAAACGTATTTCTGAAGATGGTTTAGACAAAAGTTTGTTCCAATTAACTAATATAAACCTGTTAAATATTAGCGATACGTGTCTCACTATTATTCCTGATGATATCAAGCATTTGGTTAATTTACAATCCCTTCTTTTATTCGGAAATAAAATATCTGAATTCAACGAACACATAACCTCTCTACCGAAGTTGAAAGTGTTGGATTTGTCCCGAAATCAGCTGACTCGTATACCTGAGAGCTTGAATAAGATGAAAGAACTAACAAACATCAATTTGAGTTCAAATCAAATCGCCGAAATGCCAAAAATCGGTGATATGTTGAATCTTATAACATTGGATCTTTCGAATAATAAACTGACGAGTTTCCCGGATATGGAAGAAGCGAATTTCCCGCATTTAACAGATATCAAGATTAAGTGTAACTTAATTGAGACACTGCCAGGATATGTTGCAAAAAGCTTGCAGTCTCTCAAAAACTTTGATATTGGCGACAATCAGTTGAAGACAGTTCCAGGAGAGCTAGCATCTATGGCTAAATTAAAAGGTAAGATAAAATATATACACGCAGTACATTTTAACAACATAATTGGATTTTTATTCATTTATACCTTTTATAATCCTATTTGAATCTTGTGTAGTAAGATATCTTTTAATATATTAGTAGTAGTAGATATCATGCATTGGTTATTTTTGTATTAAACTTGAATATTCATAACATGGCCCCATTGCAGAACTAAACCTCAAAGGCAACAAGCTATCAGACAAACGTCTAATGAAGTTAGTCGACCAATGCCGCACCAAACAAGTTATCGATTACATCAGAGAGCACTGCCCCAAATCAGACAGCGCACCACCCGCGGGCAAGGCAAAGGGAAAGAAAGGCAAGAAGCAAGAAGAACAAGTACCAGATGAAAATATCAGCGAACTATGTCACTCGTTGAAAATCTTACATGTCGAAGATGACACCATTAAAGTGAAAATTGAAGAAAATGAAGTATGGAACATCAGGCCGTTTATATTGTGCTGCGTTATTAGTAATTTGAAGTTTGACGAGGTGAAATTCAAGAAGTTTATACAGATGCAAACTAAGCTGCATGACACGGTCTGTGATAAGCGCAACATTGCTACCATTGCTACTCATGATATGGCAAAGATACCACCAGGTTTGTTATCATATTTGTGTTTAAATAAAATTGTATATTATGTATAGTATATTTATAAAATAAAACTACACTTAATATATCTCCATTCTCCAGGTGACATAGTATACACAGCAAAGCCTCCAAAGCAATTGAAACTAATACCGCTGTCAAGGACAAAGGCATTCACCGGTGAACAGCTCTTCCAGCAGCTGCAGGCTGAGGCAGAATCATTGCGGAAGGAAAAGAAACGGAATGTGTACTCGGGGATACATAAGTAAGTATTTCTGTGATGTTAAATTAGCTTGAGAAGAAAATTTATCTTTTAAGAAAATAACTGAATTTTTATCTTAAAAGTGAATTGTCAAATGTTTTGCTATGCCTAGAACTTGAGAACAGGTCTACCAATTTGACAATTTATTTTTTTCGTTTTTATCAAGGCACAAAGACAGTTCTTCTACAGCGAAAATATGAAAAAGGGGCAGTAGGGCATTTAATGTCTGTTTGGGCAGCTATAGTATATTCCTAGGGCAGGCGGAAATTCGTACAATGACACGAAGTATTATGTTATCATCAAAATAAAACGATACCTATCGCTCTTCATACACTACTTTATCTTTACGCAGCGTACCGCTTTTCATGGTACAAGGTGAGGTGAGCGACGCGGTCGTTCAGAGATAACAAACTTGTTTTGACATGTCTGGATGAGGTGCGGATTAGGAAGCACAGCGACCCGCATTCACGCATTTCGCTTTGAAATGCTTTGATTTATTTATTATATTATATTATTATTTTTATTAATATAATTAATTTGCTTTTATTTTAATAAAAAATGTAGATTCTAAAATAAAGCAAATTGGAACATAACACAATGCTGAAATAGTAATACATACGTACCTAAAAGCTAAAAGTAAATAATTCACTAATTTCATAAGATGTTACTAAAATATTTATTATTATTTTTATTATAAAACACTAACCTAAGAGCAGAAGTGGTCTAACATTTTTTTTTGTTGTAAATTGT
>CAJQZM010020235.1:0-13543 GCA_907164665.1 Colias nastes | reverse complement strand
TCTTAAAAATTAAAAACCTATGGTCCTCACCATATCATCCGCAAACAGAAGGTGCTCTGGAGCGAAGCCACTCCACTCTCAAGGAATATTTACGATCTTTTGTTGACCCTGAACAATCTAATTGGCCTAGATATGTATATACCGCAATGCTTACTTACAACACGTCCGTACATTCAACAACTAATTATACTCCATATGAGTTAATGTTCGGACATAAGCCTGTGATCCCTAGTTCTATTTACGAAGAAGCTTCGGGAGCTACCTATCCAGAATATGTGCGCATGCTACAAAGTCGCCTTAAGCATTCCCGAGATAAAGCATTAGGCTTAATTAGGAAATCAAAACAACAATCCAAAGTTTATTACGATACCCGCACTCGGTCGGCCAATTATAAAAGTGGGAACTATGTATATCTTAAAAATCACTTAAGATCCAGGAAAGCCCTTTCTCCAGTGTGGAAGGGCCCATACAAAATAATCCGTGTAAATGGAAATAGCACTCTCACGCTATTAATCAATCGGCGTCATGTTACCCACCATTTCGATGAAGTGAAGCCTGCCGATGTTGACGTAAACCTGTAAAAGGAAAATAATGATTAGTGTTAGAAATAAGTGTAGTAATAGATAAAATTCAATAACTTACCTTAGTTAAGTTTTCCTTATTATCTTAGTAATATAAATACTTACCTTTAGTTAGTCGTACTTATTTTACATCTTATCACTTACAGTTCGACTCCAGATCGGTATCAACAAGAATTTATTCATCCAATCACCCGTAGCGCAGGACTCTATTTTGATCCAATTGGAGAATTAAAGATCAACACCGGTTATCTAGACGTCGTAACTCCATTTGATATTTCTCACATTGAACCGCACATAAATAACTTAAATTCAGTTTTAGGCACGATCAGATATCTCTGCACTCAAATTGAAATAGAAGCAATAAATGACCTCGAATGTAGGAATGTTTTAGAACCCCTCTCTATTAGGTATCGCGACCTTGCCATGGAGTTTTCCTCCATTTCACATTTAACCAGTAAAAGTAAAAATAAGCGTTCAGCCTGGTTAGGCGGCGTCGGCTCTCTGGCTAAGATTGTCTTCGGTACTTTAAACGAAGATGACGCCGTTAAGTATGATAATGCGATACTTAATAGCCAGAATAATGAAAAGAGGTTGGCTTCTCTAATAAAGGACAACATTTTAGTAACAACAACTACATTGACAAAGTTCAATGAAACCTTACACAAAATCAAAATTAACGAAGCCATTCTCAATGATGCTATCGATGATTTCTCCTTAAAGCTGAAAAATTTAACCCAAATTACGGAAGAAACTGTCATTAAATCAAAGATCAATTCAATATTAAATAGCTTAGAAGCCTCAATGCTTACCTTATCCTTTCAGCTCTCAGATATTACTTATGCAATTATACTCAGTAGCCAAAATATTGTCCATCCAGCTATTTTATCTCCTGAACAACTTTATGTGGAACTCATCGACAATTATAGATACCTACCCCTAGGACATAAGTTACCTGTTAATTTAGAATTAAGTAATATGCATACCTTAGTTAATGTGTCTAGTGTAATATGCTACAGCCAGAATAATAAAATAATATTTGTTTTAAGAATTCCATTAGTGTCCTCTAATAGTTTTAATTTGTATAAGATAATAACTTTGCCTACTCCTCACGCTAATGACCCAACTGTGTTTAGTTTTATTTTGCCAAGTTTTAATTATATAGCTGTGACTAACGATAAATTAGAATATTGTAATTTAGAATCAATTAATAGCTGTAAAATCATAGATTATAGTAAATATTTGTGTAACATAATGAGCGTCTTCTCGACAGCCGCGAACCCTAGTTGCGAAAGCGAAATCCTCTCCAACACAATTAATAAACTACCAAAACAATGTAAAACAGATTTTATTCACGGTACTGTAGACATCTGGAAATCATTAAATTATAATAATTGGTTATTTGTACAATCACATAATAGCAAATTACTAATAGAGTGCCCAAATTCCCATGTTGTCGAGGAAACTATCATTGGTATCGGAATTTTAACCATCCCCAGGAACTGTATAGCTCACTCCAATAATATTAAGTTGTTATCCAAATCTGTCATTTATTCATTCAATAACACTCAACATCAGATAAACCCAGATTTTAGCATTATAAACGATAGCTGCTGTAGCATAAATAAGATTAAGTTAAGTTTAAATAATGAGTCTCCTATAAAATTATCCAATATTGATTTAGATGTTTTTACAAAAGAAACAAAATTAAAATTGAATGCGATTTCTAGCGCTGCTGATCAGATCACTGATCAGCATTTATTAATTAAATATGAGACTCATTATTCCGTAATTTTAGTTCTAATAGTAAGTGTAATAACCTTATTTCTATTTTATAAGTTAGTCTTATGCTTCAAAACCGGTAACTGTCCTCATTTCCTCCACAAACCGCCTGAACCTGAAAATATTCCAATACCCAATGTCCAAGACACACCCCCGAGAAAATCCGCTTCATTAGAGAGTTCAACCCCTTTACCTAAATCCGGACCTAGCACTAGAATTAATTATTGATTTCATATTTTTCCTTTAGTTCCGCTTCAAATCTAAACTACGTAATATTTTAACCCCGTAGTTTAGACTACCCCCGGGAGGTGTTATATTCCAAGACTGTATGCACTAATGCATACAGCCATCCCTCTAACTATCCCGTCAGCACATTCCTTTCCCACCATGTTCCCTACGCGTCGCTTATCCATGCTATTCCATTCAGTCTACTTCCAACATCCTAAGGGTACGGTTGCCGGCGAATCCATTTAAGTCTGTGTATTAATTTCTCTAAAAGCAATTATTGTGTTTAAACTAAGTTTCAATAATAAATTTTTTTTTTAAAAAGAGGTTTATTTCACCTCCCGTAACAGTACGTACCCACTACATACATTTTTGTCAAATGCATGTTCGTCACGAAGTGTAGTTGAGTCGTTAGTTGTTGTAATGAGTTGATTTATGATTATATGTAAAGCGCCTTATACACGGTCCATTTGGCTGTACGTCCCGCTAAGGTCATACACGATGCACGACGCAAAACGACAGTGAATAGTTTTGACGTACGTCAATAATTATTATTATTATGTTGCTGGATGTGCACGACCAATTTTTCGTCCAGCGAGCACCCCCACCACCGCGAACATCGTGCAGATGGACAGTGGATAACGCGGACGTACGTCAGAGCGGTCCTGCATCGTGCGTGCTCGATCGTGTACAGGCTTGCTGTACAGCAGAAAAAAAGCTTTTGATAAAGCAGGTGGCATTTTCACACACGTCCTCTCATAAACTTCGTTCGATTTAAATGCCATGCTTGATGCGCGCACGATATTCAGTATGATACATCCAGCACCGCAGCCTTGAGCTGACGTACAGCGGGGATGGACCGTGTATAAGGCGCTTTATATGTAAGTATTTAAATGCTACAAAATTTTCAGCGTGTTATATAATACTGTAATTAATTTAAATAATTGGATTCAATTCACATCTTAATTGCCACGAAATCGGAAATCATTTTATTTCATCAATAACGATATTTGGCTGATAAGTAATTAAAATAAAGTAGCTTTCTGCCCGCGGCTTCGCTGTGTAAAATAATAGGTAATATTGTAAATATATTGCCTGTCTCATAATATTGAAACGTATCGAAAAATATTATTTTTTTAATGTTTCAAAAGTAATGCGTAATTTCAATTTCCGTAATGAACATACATCACATTAGCATATGAAATATGAAAAACTAACGGAAAATCGAGGATCTACGTTAATACGAAATTCAGAGCCTGCACCATCATAACTCAAAGTGTACCATTTTCATTTCAACATTCCAGACTTTATTATCAAAGAAAAATCGACTCTATTTAACAGTAATAAGATATTATTTCCTCCAGGCAAAATGCTGTATCTTCACAGCTTGAGGAAGCCAATCAAAAGTTTGCCAATTTCAATACTTTTATTTGTACAAGTCACCTTAATGTAATTTTCCTGTTTGTATCTCTTGTTCTTTTATTGCTGTAAATTGAGTTAATAAGTTAACATTTACACGTAGGAAATTTCGTCTAAATTATGTTAATGCAATGCTAATTTGGCGCGAACTGAACAATTGGAGAAAATAATCTTGTAAGATAACTTTGCAACCTGTATTATTTTGGAGGGAAAATTTGTAAGGATATTTATATTTTCTAAGTTACATTTTGTTTGCAATAAGAATATATTTAGTGAGCTTCAGTCTGGTTGAAATTTTCTGTTGAGTTATTTTTAATTTTCTAAGGTAAAGTATTTTCACAATGAGGAACACGAATAAAGAGTTATCCAATTTTGTGCTCTTTTTAGAAAGTTATTCGCGTACCTACATGTATTGGAGAAGATTGATTTTTATTATGTTTCGTTTCTATAGTTGGTATTATTGAAGCTAATATTATACAGGTAAAATAATTGTATGTTTTTGTATTATGTAAGAACCAATACGCTTAATAGATTTGAATGAATATAAATAGATCGAACCTTCGAGAACGTTATTTTATGTTTTGTCACGAAAATAAATTGCGAAAGAAGCGAATAAGAGATGAACATTTGTTTGGGAATTACGATAATGTAAATAAATGCGATTTAGTTACATATTAATAGTTTAGCATATATGTAGTATTACATTATTATCTGCTTTCCGCCCGCGGTTTCCCCTGCGTAATCAAATAAAAACCCGCATAGTTCCCATGGGATTTCAGGGATAAAACATATCCTATGTCCTTTCTCATGTCACACACCATCTTTGTAACAAATTCCATCAAAACCGGTTCAGTGGTTAAGGCGTGAAGAAGACACAAACAGATAGACAGACAGACAGGAGTTACTTTCGCATTTATAATATTAAAATACCTCTAAAGTAACGATTATATATTAATATATTATATTGCAGGGATAGTAAGGATTCTGTTACATAAATACATAGTAACGAGGCAATCAACAATAAATAACAACTTGAAGCCATCAGTCAGTTTAATGAATTTCTTGCAACGCAAGCTAATGAAATTCTCACTCTTCTAGTAAGAACGATTATTTGCAACTCAACGTTTAAAGGTAGGTACCCACTACACCGTATCATACTATGACCGTAATTGGAACGTGTCAGGATAAAAAAGCAACAAGATTTGATCTACTACGCCCATTAGAGCGTATCAGTTACGTATCAAAGCCGTATGGACTCTTCCAGTAAAACGTATCATACTATAACCGTAATAGGAACGTGTCGGGATCGGAAAGCTACCGGATATGATCTACTTCATCCACTAGAGCGTATCAATTACGTATCAAATGTATAGACAATTTTTGACGCTCCGTGTCCACGTGAAGAAGCGACGTATAGATAGACTCAGACGGAACTAGTGGGCATAGTCTCATAGGCCCTCTTCACAATGGCCAGCGTTGAGCGAGTAGAGGCAATCAACATAGTGTAGAGGAACTAAATGTGTACGATCGGCCATCATTGTACAAGTTTATTCATAATCACCGTAATGACAGCAAACATCGACGATTATTTGTTGAGCCAACACTGCCTATTGTGAAGAGGGTCCATCATACTTTTCAATACAGACATTTTCTTGCCCGACTTTCTATATTGATCACACGTTACGATGTAGTGGGTAGAGTCCTTTAACAATTACTTTTATTTCGATTCCCTTGCCGCGGATGCTTCTCAGAAACAACAAGGATCGATGGGCTGCAATTGTTTGTAGTAAAACGTAATGTAGCTTAAATCGTTATTAGGGCTGTCAACTGGGCGAAATAAATGTATTGTGAATGGTGACACTTGTTTGTGAAGAAAAATATTTTTAGATATAAAGAAGTGTATATTCTATCATAAACAACTACACACTCCGAATAATATTATATAATGTGTTATTTAAAAGAATAATCATTTCTAAAGATGTTGATGGTGGTTTATGTATAGGTATTTCAAAAAATTGTGAAAAGAATTGTCTCCGGGAACTGCTCTTATTGTTACTGTGTGTATAATTGTTAGTTAAAATTGACATGACATACTGATTTATAATTACTACATAAAGCTGTAGTAAGTAGATATCAACAACTCCATTAACGTAGATAACGAGTAGTTATAATAGTTTAGTGTACATCTATATCTATATATATAAAGCTCAAAGGTGACTGATATAGTGATCTATCAACGCACAGCCCAAACCACTGGACGTATCGGGCTGAAATTTGGCATGCAGGTAGATGTTAGGACGTAGGCATCCGCTAAGAAAGGATTTCCCGAAATTCTTGCGGGAACGGGGAAAAACGGGGATGCACGTACAAAGTCGTGGGCGGAAGCTAGTGAAGTATAAACTTTTACTTTGAAACCTTGTCATTTCCCTTTTCCCCTTTCCCTTCAGATGAAAAATTGGACAAATGCCTATCTTATTATATCCTTCCATAAAGAAAAAACCTAGTTCTTATTCTCAGTGATATATACCGCTATACATTTTCACACCAGTAAAGTTATCTATGTGTTATTAAGAAATATGTAAGAGTAAGGCAAGAAATACATATTATGAGACCTGTCACTGCAGAGTGCCTAAATAATTATGACAAATACCCTGCTTCGCGTATTCTTACCACTTCTTACTAAGTTAAAAAGGGAATTACATTTGACGGGTTTAGCTCTGAAAGGCGTTTTATAATGCATCAGTGGATATTTTTAGTCAATTTTTTTTTTTTATTTGATCGTAGGAATAAGCCGTTAAGCATAATTGCTCATCATTTATAAATAGCAAACTATTCAGTACCTACCTAAATTGTTTTAATTCTGAATTAGATGAAGGTATATTATTTCCACAATGTTATAAAGATATAAGTTTACGTTTTTTGTTTGTGTGGATAAGTTTGTAAAATATTAAACCGCTTGTAAACTATTGACCGATCTTTTAACACCAGTAGAATGGAACATTACCGAATTCCGAGTGACATGGGCTATATGTATTTAATTTTTGTTTGTTGATCAGCAGTTACTCATAAATTAAATGCAAAAGTTTATGTTGACAACCCTGCCATATCAATTGAATAGTTATGTTTAAGTAGAATCAATTATTAAATCTGCTTAAAGCTTAATTAACGTAAATTAAATCTCATCCCGCGCACTTATAGCTTTACTATTTATTAGCCACTCTATTGGAAAAGATCTATGGGAATCTCCATAGAATAAATAACACTTTATTCTCTAAACTCTAAATCACACACTCAGTGATGTAGTTTACTACTACTTTTCGTGTAGTCGTGTTACCTATTATAGTATTATTTTTTTCTATGTATATGTAGAATGCAGATATGTATATTAATTTCGTATCACAGTGTGAGTGTATTGTATTTACTCCTCGCAAACGGCTTGACCCATTTTATACAATTTTATACCTATTCGGTAGGTCTGAAAATAGCACAGGAAAATAGATTGTCAATCCCCGTATCCTCGTAGTAACTCGCAGAATAACGTTTTCCGGGTCTGCTGGTAATTATCAAAATTTTATTGGCGTGCACACATAATTGTTACAAAATATATTGCAAAGATAAATTAAAATAGCCGTATGCCGAACGGTAAGACAAGAAAATCTATCAAAAAGAATACATTACATCAAGTATAAGTCGCACCCAATATAAGTTATTAGGTACTTAGACGATTACAGTGCAGATTTGCAGTAGTCGTTCAACAATGATCTTCTATTATGACGAGCACCTTTACTTCTTTAGAAATAACTATAGCTTTCCACCCGCAGCTTCACCCGCATTTTCAAAGAAGAGCCCGCATAGTTCCCGTGGTAATTCCGGGATAAAACCTATCCTATGTGTTAATCCAAGTTACCTTCTATATGTGTGCTAAATTTCATTGTAATCGGTTCAGTAGTATTTGCGTGAAAGAGTAGGTAACAAACATACACAATTACACATACACATATCCATCCGGATGGATGTGTATTCCTCACAAACTTTCGCATTTATAATACTTATTAGTAGGAAGTAGGATTAAAGAGTAAAATAAGAGTATATATTTTATATGAGGCAGAATTTGAACCATAAAAAAAAACAAAAACATAGAAAACATCAGTATTGTGTTTTAGAAAAGAGCAGAAACAGAATTTACTTGATAGATATTATTATAACCATATAGATTATTATGGATGGAAACAGATAACATAAATGTATATTTATTCTGTTCCAATTTCCGTACCGAAATAATGTGTAATAGCACTAATCATCGAGTAGTTACTACGTAAGTGATATTCATAATCTACTAATATTATAAAGCTGAAGAGTTTGTTTGTTTCTTTCTTTGAACGCGTTGATCTCAGGAACTACTCGTCCGATTTGAAAAATTATTTCGTTGTTAGATAGCCCATTTATCGAGGAAGGCTATAAGGCTATATTTAACATCATGCTAAGACCAACAGGAGTGGAGCACTGCGGGTAAAAAAACCGCAGGGCACAGCTAGTGAGTTCTATACCTAAATGATATTTATTTCAAGATCTTTATCAGGGGATGGTTTATTATGGTTCATAATCTATCCTAATATAAAGTCAAGAAATTATTATTTATTTGGTTAATGGAAAAAAACCATGTCATGAAATTACGCACTGTACCTACTAATTTTACTGGTCATTATTAAACACTAGCTTTCCGCCCGCGGCTTCGCCCCCGTTTTCAAAGAAAAAGCTGCATAGTTCCCGTTCACGTTTGATTTCCGGGTTAAAACCTATCCTATGTGAATCCAAGTTACCCTATAAATGTGTGCTTAATTTTATTGTAATCGGTTCAGTAGTATTTGCGTGCAAGAGTAACAAACACAACCATACACATCCTCACAAACTTTCGCATTTATAATATTAGTAGCATTAACGTACGTTCTAAAAATAAAATGTTTTTATTAAATTTCTATAGAAATGTAAGCCTCGTTCGACGCGAACTTTATTCTTAAAACAAATATAAATATACAACGTTGAAATGAGCTTAGTGCCAATAAGTACGAAAAAAGAAAATATAAGTACAGATACACATCTCCATCGCTTGTTCGCGACTTGACCTATTTCTGTATCCAATCTTCTTATTGCTTTTTATTAACTGTTAGAATGTTTTCTTAAGAAAATATTTGTAGATTTTCTAGACCTACTCGTATTCTATTGTGTGTCGTTATGAAAAATGTGAAACGTATAAAACTCTCAACTACAATGTTTCAGTTTTTATAATTCTTTGAATAACAAATGTTGTGTATATTTCAACGATTTCTCTATTTCAATACAATATCTTGTTTCATGTTTTAAACTTCATTCGTTCCTTTTTTTTTCATTGAAGCAGAGTCAAAGCTAACAAGAGACAGATAAATATAAAAAGATGATAAAAATTCTGTTTGTTCGGTAACAGTGTTTCGTTTATAATTTAATTAAATGTAACAGTTCCTTTGAATTCATAATGGTGAATTTTTTGAGAATTTAATTGGAACATTTTAACAGCATTCTTAACAATAAGGACAGCTTTTAAAGGCATGCGTCACATCTGTTTCACTACTACTAATTCGTTTAATTTTTCAGACAAGTAGTTGATACATATTTATCTCGAAATAAATCGATAAATCGAATCCAAATTTTTTATGTATTATAAGTATGATAGGTTAGGCGCTATTCTGTACACAACTAATTAATTATTATCACTTCTATAGGAGCTTTCGCACATACATATATGTATTATATCAAATTTCGTAAGTTCTGCACTGCGAACACAACTTGTGACTATTATTTTTGTTTATTTCAATCAGTCCTACTTCTTTTTCGCAAAATAAAAGAAACAGAAATCCCATCAAAATCCAGACAGTATGCAGGTACAATATAAAAGTTGTTATCATAACAAACACCACTCCATTTATATAGATGAACAAATGGTATAAAAGAGCCATCTACATTTTTCAAAACACAGCTAGTTTAGGAAAAAATAAACTCCATAGTTGTGAAGCTTTTACCTAAATTACGGACAAGGGGAAAACGTTCCAGCTGATTAATGCTATAAGTTAACTGAATAAAGATATGCTTCCTTGTTTTTTGGCCTCTGAATCCTTTGTAAGTTATTTCAATTTGTTCGAGAATTTTCCTTGGCTCTGAATTTTTTATTTAATAACACAAATGTGTTTTAGTGTTGATTTTTCAATATTATATCGGATGAGATTTCACATAAACGTAATTTTTTTTATAAAAAAAGCTTACATAGAATTAGTAGGATGTATGTTACTGTAATATTGGATTTGTACTACTCATATAAAAATTGATATTGTTTCTATTATGGAAATCAAATAGATGTAGGTATAGATTAAATAAATATGATGATCGAATTTTAAATACCGTTTCTCTTTTAATTAGTTTATGGGTGTTAGTTTAAATAAGTTATTATTAATAATGAAGATTATTTTATGATTCAACTATGTGCAATTTATCACCGAATCCTTTCCGTAGTTATACAATGCTAGCTTGCGCCCCGCGGTTTTACTCGCTGCAGTGGTATCGGAGTATAGCCGCTCCTGTTGGTTTTTGCGTGATGATATATAGCCTATAGTCTTCCTCGATAAATGGTCTATCTAACACCGAAAGAATTTTTCTAATCGGACCAGGTTCCCGAGATAAGCGCGTTCAAACACACAAACAAACTTTTCAGCTTTATAATAATAGTACCTATAGAATATAGATGAATAACAAAAATCCATCTCGACATTTATTACATAAAGCATAGCGTAATATAAAGCCTTCAATACACAGGCTTCTATTGACATTGCATCTATAAATTCAAATGAGGTTCATTTTCCTAGTCTAGCTACAAAGACAATCTACACAAAGGCTTTATGAACAATTGAGATGAGACAATAAAAATGGAAAACATGTTTACAGTATCATTTAACAAAATACTTCTGTGTAAACGCGAAAATGTTAAAGTTAAACTAACTATGATGTTTGTTAATCTTGTACGCAAAAATGACTTACCAAATCTGGGTAAAATTTATTATACCTACCTACAAATACAAATATATTGCAATCTGTATTAGCACACGCTTAACTACGTACCTACTTACCACGCGAGAAAAGCCGCGAGAATTTTTTTTTTCGCCTCAATCAAATCGAATTTTGGGATTTTATAAAAAAGAACAAATCTGAAAAAAAATTAACGAATATTTATTTTTACTCAATAATTAAAATACTCGTAGATATACTTATAATATTATGTCAGTCTAACCACCCAAAATAAAATGCCACTCGTACATAATTATAGTTAACGTTATGAGTTACTCCATAACCGCTGATATCATTAAAATAAAGGAAATCCAACCCAAGAATGCTCAACACCAATTTCATTATAATTTGCTTGATAAGATCGAAACGCTTTGCCTCGAGTGCCCATCTAATTTAGGGGCACGCCAAGTTACAAGGGAAAAATATTGCCCCTAGCAAATAAAGTACTGTAATTTGTTCATGGGATAGGAAAATATCTTTCTGCAAGATTTGTATTTACTTTGGGATTAAGTTATATTGGCACAGGGACGGATTGCGGCACCTTGAAATAGATAAATTGGATTATATTATTCGTGTGGGTTGCTTTTATGTTTTCTATATGGCAGAGCTGATAAATATACTTTTACTAGCTGTGCCCGCATTGCTCCGCTCTTGTTGGTCCTAACGTGATGATATATAGCCTATAATAACCTTCCTCGATAAATGGGCTATATTACACCGAAATAATTTTTCAAATCGGACCAGTAGTTCCTGATATTAGCGCGTTCAAACAAACAAACTCTTCAGCTTTATAATATTAGTATAGATAATGTAGTACATTGGTGAACAATATTAGAATATCTTTACAGCTGCTTGAAGGTACGATCTTCGTAGAAATAACTAGAAAGTCAGCAGGAACAAATTAAGTTAATGTAGAATTATGAATGACGATAGGTATAGTATATCCTAGAGAATTTAGACTTTTCCTAAAGCATAAATAAAAAAACGACGTGTGGCACTCGGGGACTGCCGCGGTAAAGCTATTGCATGCTATGCCTTCAAGCCACACCTCCGCCCGTCGGAGTGGGGAGCGTGAGGTTTTTTCGTTACGGAATTTCTCGATTCGGTCCCCGCGCTCAAGGCCCGCGATAGAAGCTATGCAATAGCTTAATAAATTTTCTGGACATTTTTCACACACGCCACGAATGAGAATATAAAGAAAACGAATACAGATATTTTATGAGTAGGAAAAATTTTTCTTTCGGCATGAACTTACGCAAGTATTTTTTTTTTAATATTTGAAAAAATCTCAGCTTAAAAAGTGTTTCACGTTAAAAATAAACAATAAATTAAATTATCATCGCAAAGTACAACAGATTAAATTATAATAATACGCAATACGAAAAAGAAGACTAAAGATAATTTATAATTTCGTGAAACAACATTGAATTATTAAAGAGACCCAGAGGAAGTAGCGTTATTACTTATTACTCAGTTCAAATTTCAGTTATGTTATTCCGGTTATAATAAAATTATAACCGGCTTATCTTTTAACAGGTAAAGCTTGTTAATTAATTATTGATAGAATTTAAGTGAATGGATACCGAAAAATATTTTCCAAAAACGTATTTGATAAAAAAAGGCTAAGTAGCAGCAAAATACTACAGAATCAGTAATTAGAAAATACATCCAACTTACCTAATAAGTACTTACATTATTTAAAAAAAAACAATAGAAAATAAAACCTCTCGAATAATTTTTCAGTACCTAACACTCAAACAACCGTGAAAATCCCTGAAATACGTTTTCGATATATTATAATAGTTCATAAGTTTAAAAAAAATCTATTTCAGATTTCAAAATACAAGCCGGCAGTTTTAAAATATCAGAGGTAGTTTAAAATAAATCATACCTTACAATCCCAAATATTGTTCAGTAATAAAATTAATTAAATTCTCTCCGGACCTCGGTTTTGGTCCTGTTGTCATGGTAACTTATTAAGGACTAATTGAGAGAGGGCTATCTTATCTAGTTAATTTAGATAAATATAACCGTTGGAGCGGACGATTAAATTGAGCCTTGTGGGCTTTGATTTATGGGCCAAAATTGCGTGTTATTTACTCTGTACGTAATGATAATGTAGTGACAAGAAAGTTGGATTTTGTGTTTTCAGACTGCATCTTGGAGTGATGGTAGGTACCTATCAAATGCTTTGTTCTGTTACTCTTTATAAGAGCAATATTAATGTTAAATTGGCACGCCCAGTTTTGACAGTAGATTCATCTATACTAATATTATAAAGCTGAAGAGTTTGTTTGTTTGTTTGTACTGGTCCGATTTGAAAAATTCTTTCGGTGTTAGATAGCCCATTTATCGAGGAAGGCTATAGGCTATAGGCCAGTAGAAATCGACACAAAAAAACCCTAAATTCGCAAAGCACGATGTAGTTCTGAATTTTTGGTATGTTGTTT
>CAJQZM010020234.1:0-11599 GCA_907164665.1 Colias nastes | reverse complement strand
TTAGGTATTCGTATCGAATAACATTGATGACTATAAATTATGTACCTTCCTACCTAATATTACATAATATTTATTCGCGACAAATTTGTTGATTTAAATAACTTACACGAATCATTACTTACAATTGGAATAAGTTCCTCAGCCATAAAAAGTTTCAAATTTGTATTTAACTTTAAATTTTGCTTTCTTAAGTACCTTTATCACAAACAAACTCCTTATAAATGTGTTTGTTGCAGCAACAAAAATTCGGATGCGGTGATTACGAACCGCCCGCAAAATTACAATGCGGAGGTGGCAACACGGGCGGAAGCGGAGCTGGCGAGGCTCTTACGAAATTCTCCGTCGAAATAGTTCAGCAGCTAGAGTTCACTACCTCGGCCGCTGACTCCCAACCGCAGCAAATCTCAACAAATGTTACAGTTAAGGCTTTAGCCAACGCTGTCAAAACTTCTGGTTCGCCACCGCCTTCTCAACCACCTCGAGTTCCAACGCCTTTAGATTGCGAAAGAGAATGTAAAGCAGAATGCAAATCTGAAGTCGCGGATGATGAATTCGTTGGTCTTGATGAATGTGCAGCTGCACTAGAAAGAGACGCCGCGTCAGCCTTCCCGGGCTTAGCCGATTTAATAGGAGAAGACGACGGCGATGATACATTTGAAGATCTCATTACTGAAATATCGGAATATCCCGAGTTTATGAAAGATTTCGATCTCGATGGTGGAAAATTGAATGGGGGAAGTATAGGTAGTTTAGAACCGCCAGAAGGGGAACCAGCACCGAGACCTTATGGAGGAGGAGAGATGTCACCCGCTGCGCAAACGCTCAAACACATGGCAGAACAGCACCAACAGGCGACCGGGGGCGATTGGGCGAGATATCGAGGGTACAACAACTACCGGCCGCGGCCGACCATGGACCATTTGCATATGTCCCAGCAACAGCAATTACATCTTACGCAACCGCATCATAATCTACAGGTAAGATTTTAACTAATACTAGGTATAGATTACAAAAATTATTCATTCATATTTGGTATACTGGTATACACAGCAACACAATTCTATTCTATTCACAATTCAATCGAGAACGATATATTCAATTAAGTTGGGGTACAGTCTTCGCGCCAAAACTTAAACGAAACAAATGCAAAGCGCCGAAGCGACCTATGTTAAAAGATATCGGTTGCATGTAGGTATCATTTCTTTGAGAATCTAATACGATTAAAAAAAATAAAACGTAATGAAACTTAAGTATGTATATTGCATTTAATAATTGTTTCTACTTTATTGAGTAATTCTTGACGTGAAAAGACATAAAAAACATAGGAGTCTGGGGTATTATCGACCGGGGTGAGAGTGCGCGCGCTGCCCGTCCACTCGCAGACTGCGAAGGGTTGACGAGTGCGACACGACTATCCGTGCCTTCTTCTTCTAGCTAAACCCACGCCCGCTTCACTAAATTATGTCTTAGAATTCACTGCTTCGAAATAAGTGCTAATGAACAAGCGCGATTTCGCACTTGCTAATTTGTATGCCATTAAAAATTCTGTTCAATCTACCCGTTTACACTAATACGTTATATGGACGTTGAGATAAATAACGTAACACATTACGTAGAGATCTAAATTATGTTTACTAATAAGATTCGCAAATAACACATGTGCCCGACCACATGTTACAATATTTGAACTGTAAATAAAGTTCCGTCTATAAGTGAAAAAGTTGCGCGTACTTGATTCACAGATATTATTCTGCTAGGATTTATCTGTGACCTGCGGAAACAATGCGGCGATACGAATTGCAAAGTAAGAGCCGCACTTTTGTTTTGGAAAGTGTAAAGTTTTGAATAATTGAACAAGTATGTAATTATGATTTATGTCGATACTTGTGTGCTCGCGTAGTAAAATCATGCACCATTTCTCTCTTGTTCACTAGTACTAACATATATTGATATATCTATTCAAGCTATTCGGGCTTTTGTTAAATACGTGTTTTATTGCGAGTTTTAAAAACTATTATTGAACTTTGTTCATGTCATCTTAGGATGTTGAAAATAATTATCTTTAGTACCATAACTCTATTCAAGGACCGTATACCGAAAATTCTACAATGCGACTCAATCTCATTGTAACTGCCCTAATTTACTTTTAGGCTTTTCACTTTTTTCTGGGGCATTGTAGTTGTCGTTAAATATAAGTGTAATATTTGTTCGCTAGACGATGACATAAAAGGGCACGGTTACTTACATGAGCAGTTATATCATGTACATATGTACGTACAGTCGGCCAAGAAAGTGGTGTACCACCCTAAGTTTGAATATCGCTTGCAGATTCATAGGTGATAAAGATTAGTTTCGCTTGCAGATCGATCTGACAACTTCTATTGCTGTCTTTATCTGATTATTGATAACGACTATTACTGTTTGTAACGTGACAGCTGTTCTTAGTTTGAACTTGATGGAACCAATGACGTCGTAAAATCAACGGCGGGGGGCTGTAGATTTTGATGACAAAATTGTATCTACAAATTCAGAATTGTAATCAACAAGTTACATAAAATTGTAAAGGCACAAGGCGAATCCACAAACCTACAATTTCTGTAAACTTGTAATTACAATATCAATAAAAAACAAGCTAAAAATAGATTTATCCTTTTATTAAATTTCTACAATCAATTTTAAAATACTTATAACAAACAAAAACATAGCATATATAGTAATATTTAGAAGATATTGAAAATTTTTAAAAATTAGAAACGGGTGTAACCGCCGTTGGCCTCTATAACCTCTAAAAGACGAGACCTCATTGAACCAACAAGCCGTGAGCAAATATCGGTTCCCCGCATTTCCTCCCAAATATAATTACAGTGACTAATAAGAGCTTGTTTGGTTCTTTCATTTTGATGCGACCATCGTTGGACCATAAGGCCCCAAAGATTTTCTATCGGGTTGAGGTCCGGCGATCTTGAGGGCCACTGAATTACCCTTACGTCAGTGTGTGAACGAAACCAGGCTCTTACGATCCTCGCATTATGAATTGAACAATTATCTTGAACAAAATCAAATTGTGGCACTTCGTTCTCCGGGTAAACATTACGGACTGTCGGTAGCATTGCATTCTGAAGCACGTCGATATAATTTACAGCCGTCGCTCGAGGAGGTAGAGAACACAATTCTCCTACACCATCCGCACTCATCCAGCCCCAAATATTTACGGAAATTCGACCTGATTCTCTATTTGGGATTACATGATCATCTTTATACCGTGTTGAATTATATCGCCAAAGGTGAAGACGTCCATGCTGACTGGATTTAAACGTTTTTTCATCACAAAACACTGTATTAGACCAATCAAACTCTTAAGTGCTCTCTGGCGAAGTTCAGACGAGCAAGTCTGTGAGCATCCGTCAAATATATTTTCTTGGCGTAATGCCTGTGGTGCAACCCCATGTAATGTAGATGATTCCTTATTGTTTGGGCACTCACATCGAACATCTCCGCAAAATGTTTTGTGGGCTTAAAACCATTGATTTCATATTCCCGTCTCATGAATTCTCTATCGTTATTGGAGAGTGCAGGCCGGCGACCACTTCTTCTGTGATCCAACAAACTTCCCTCCTCTCCTTCACGACGAATCCAAAAGCGGACAGAATGCCTCGATATATTCAAATTCCGGGATATCGCACTGATACTGCTTCCCTCATTAAATTGGGCAATTATTTGTGCTCTTTCGGCAATGGTCAAGTTGGCAGGCATTGAGATGATTTTATATGCAGTTGATTGAAAAATAACACGGAAAATATATCGATTTTTTGCATATATTTGACAAAATGTCAATTGTCAGTTTTCTTTTTCAAATGGAATTCGGTTGTCTATTTAAATAGTTTTTATTACTTTTGTTTGGAAACATTTCAATTGCTTTGTAGAAACTAATGTCCTTTTCATTTATACTAAAGGTTAAAATGTCATGTACTTATATGTGACATATGACGTATGAATACTAAATACATAGGTTTACGTCATGATAATGTTGTCTCTTTCAGTAATATCTTTTTATAACGAACCTTGTTGTAATTTTCGATGACCGGGAAACTAAATCAAAACTGGTACACCACTTTCTTGGCTGACCGTACATATAACATGTATAGGTGTAGGACTCGGGAGCATAAAGTGAAGAATTGATTTTGAATAAGTTTGAGCATGTTCGTTTCCACATGTTTGCTGCATTATACCGATGCATAATATATGATGCTGAATTATTTCGTGCATAATATTAATAGAAAAATCGCAGAGTTTAGTTGATACATAGGTGATAGGTATGTATATGTAAACGATGCAGACGCCATATCCTCATCAATTCGGATCTAATAAAAAATAAACAATGCATTTCGTAGGGTCCGGATACCTTGAAGCGAGACTCAAAATAGAAATTACATCACCGGTTCGATTAACACGTTTTTAGTAAACATACACGCGAGCCGCTCTTAATTTCCATTGTTTAAGTTGTCATCGGTTTACATTAACGGTAAGTGGTCTGTATTAGATATTCTTAGTTCCCCGTACATTGTGTGGAACCGGTCCTCTCCACAACTTTCTAAAGTGTAACAATGTACGATAAGGCGCCGCGACACGAACGATGACATCGGTATTATTCGAATGGTATACGGTATTATTCGAATGGTATAAAAAGAGCGGTCTACACGATAACTTCCTGTGAACACACGTGTCCCCACCCATTACTATCTCGCTACTCCCTTAATTAAAAACACAGTACCAAGCGCACTCAGAGATAAAAGATTTTATAAGCGAAATAATCAATACTGTTATGGGAATACGCTAGTAATTTTGCTGTAGTGCCTGTAATGGATTCGCACTATTAGAATCGATTTTATACAGCTGATATGAGAAAGTCTTATTCATTAGTTATTTCTACACAAACTATTAGAATGTTTTTAAAAGCTTTAGAACACTTTAAATTACCTGTATAATCATTAAGTGTCTGAATGTTTATGTTGAAAAAAAAAGGCTTTATTTAAACAATAACTTAAAAATAATTCAGTGAGCCTTATATAACAAGAAAGAAAGAATATTAAAGGAGGTTAACCTTCTCCATGATAGGGTAGACTGAAAAGCACTAACCCTGTGCGTGTCACAATTAAGTGAAATCAATCACTTGGGTAAGCCAGAAATAGTAACAACGTTAACAAAATCTATCCCTAGACCCTAATGTATTAATCATGTCGGAAATTCCTTTAATTTTATTTAAACGCAAAAATAAGTCATGGTGCCGTCTTATGTACTTAATAGAGTTTGTACATCGAAGTTAGATGAGAGTTCATAAAGAACAAACAATACACCGTTGTTTCTTTTACTTCTGAAGCTTCCCTTGCTTTCAAACAATACATAAACAGTTATGTTAGTATTTAATAAAATTGTAAGTTGTTTCACTCGGGTGTCTGATCATTTATGCCTGTATGTTGCCTGTATGAATACTAAAGGTGACGTGTTTCACTCCATCGTGAATATCTCATCAACATAATATTATGATAATTCTTGGTAATGATTTATTGCTCATATTGCATTCTAGTATTTTTTAGATCATTACATACATATTGAACTATTGAAATTAAATTAGCACATACTGTAAAAATATAACATTCAAGTTATTTCGTAAAAAACGAATTCCAAACTATTGATTGATTGATGTTCCTTTTGTGTTCCACGAATACCAGCGTATGGTACTTAAAATTATATAAGCCATGCAGGTACAATTATAGACTTCACCTTTGACCTGTTCATGGTGGGCGTCAGTGACGTAGTTGTGTAGGCGCGCTATATATACCGTTAGCTTGCTCCTGTGACGTCACGTCGACAAGGATTCGTCGCAATCTACTGGGAATTAGATTGGGAATGCGTTTTTATTGATTAATTATTATGATTTTTTTTATTATTGAATCTCGGTTGAATGCAGATTTATACATACATACAAAACGGTTTATACATGAAAAATATAGCAGCGCCATAGTTATATAATATTATTAAGGAAAGCTACGAATATCTAACGGGATACATGCGATACACATGCTATAGATGTATGCCGGTTTCGCCTAGTGCATTACCCCGTGGCTGCATTCGTGATAGCAATCCTCGGACGGCGCGGAAAGCCGATGCGCGACTAGATAAGCGGTGCCGTTAGCTTGTCTGGCTGTATAGTACGGCTAAGCGGCTATTACGCATATTATATTGACGGTCGACGAGTGGCAAAACCGTGGCCAGGCGTGCGGGCGGCAAAACTGGTTTGCGGCGTCCGGTAGAACCAATGTGTGAATATGTGTTCATATTATCTTCACTGGCAGCTGTCACCGAGACGCACCAAACCCCATACGCATCTTCCCAATGCTTCGATTTGAATCCCCGCACTGGATCTACAGGAAACACTCTAGACTAAAACTACCGACAGCCGAAGAAAGTACAAAATATGCAGTTATTACATGTTATATCGAAGTAGTATTTACTTATACGGAAACGGTATATTTAGTCGTGGATCTGCTTCGATCGGCGAAAGCGCTAGATATCCCAATTACCCATAAAGATATCCGTTGAAACAGGTTTTATATTGTGGACACGATTTAAAAATAAGTCTGCGATGGAGTCGCACTTTATAGAGTCGCTTAGGAAGGCTGAACCCAATAATTTATGCAAAATTTGTAAACCGATTTCAACTCGATCTATTTTTCTTAGAATTAATTTTTATTCGATAATTTGCTTTACGTTTCACATATATGTATTGGCAAAATTTTTCTTCTTTTTTTCTATGTAGTAAATCTGTTCCTATAGCCACAAATTTTCAAACCATTTCGATATATCTTACACCACCATACTACACGCTACTGATACAAAGTTAAAAACCTACCAATCCTGCAATTGAACGAAACATAAAACTAAGAATTATTAGTCACATTTTTATCCCAAAATGTCATGCATTAAAACTTCACTTCACACGAAAGGTATCAGCCGCACAGCACATGCAAGTGAGTGGCGCGGGCGGCGGGCACGTCTCGGCTGCGGCCCAGCAAGGGATGTATGCGTCGTTTCAACACCAAGGCACACCGTCATCACAGCATCACCAGGGTAAGTGAATCCAATGAAATATTTTTATTCCAGGGTAATGCAGTCAATCAATCAATGCAATAACAAGTCAGAAATGAGATGCTCATCTCGCTTAGTTGTACTAGACCAGACACATTTGTGATTGATTGTATAATGCACCTAGTTCTATAGTTTATTATAATATGGATCAGTAAGATGCTTCCAGAAGTACTAAAAATCACTTTTTCATGACATTTAGGTTTACATTGTAATTATTTGGATCCCTGTATAATACTAAGTACACTGGCTGGGTTAATTCTCTCATTGACTGGAGCTTAAAATGCTTAGTCAAGCATTTGCCTAAAGAGGGGTGGACTCTGAACTTCTTTTTTCATGGTCAGTTTAATCACAGAATACATAATAGTAGCTAAACGCTACAGAACGGACACTCTCCGCCTCCCGCCAAAATTAAACACTTACCTCACCCCGCACGATCATGCTATAAATGGCCCGCATTTTTCTGCAAGGACGATACGCAACGAAGATTGACAACATTAATCAAATTGACTTAAAGTAATTTTATTATTTTGGATTTGTGATTATCGTTTTTCGTAGAAAATGGTTAGATATTGTGCTGTTTACGGATGTATTTCATCAGAAAAACGCGAATTTTTTTTTACGCTAGTCACAAATGTGCCAACCATAAAGCGTTAACACACACATTTGTAGCCTCTACAGTGTGACTGTCAAAACGATAATTTTGTATGGAGTGTCCGGGGTGTGGTTTAATTTAAATAACTATGTGTTATTGCTATGTTTTACTTGAAATTCCTTATCAATATTTACTTTAGTAAATTTTAAGTAAATTTAAATACATAATATATATACTTATACAATAATACTTGTAGTTAAAAAATTATTTAAATAGAGTTTGAGACAAAAAGATTTAAAATCGATAGTGTGTATACCGATTAACCGTCTTACATTTGAATGCAGTCAAGTTCCTTGTCAAAAATCAGCCTCAAGCTTATGTTTATACAAATTTTGACGAAAGAATAATGCATGAATATTTGGATGACGCTACGTAATCAGTGTCGACTGTCGAGCTCTACAGGCACTCGGTTTAAATAAAATAAAATAACCGGTATTTTATAAACAAGCACAATTGTGTCTTTTAAATTTGTATTCATAAGGAATATTAAACTGTGGCTTGATAGCTGTTATATTTTGTAGTCCAGCGATTTTAGTTACTGTTTTAAAACGGCACTCACGGATGGCTCGGATATGATAATATGCGCAGGCGCGGTCCCAGCCTGACGTTTTGGGGGGGGTCACGCAGCTGGAAAGGTATGCAACCCCCCCCCCCCTCCAATCGTACTCGCCAAATATAGTAAGTATTCAATAGAAATTATAAGCAACTTGAGAAAATTTCTATACATTTTTTTTTACTTATTTTTAAATTTTACAAAGAAAAACCGGCCAAGTGCGAGTCGGAAGCCGTTAGCTGCAAATTTTCGCAAATTTCGACATTTGCAAGGGATAAAAATCAGGTTTCAACAGAACTTTAGATGTGCGAGTGACTCCGATTCGCACTTAGCTAGTTTTTTTTATATATTGTACAGTATAAGAATTTTTTTCTATTTTATCGAGTACGATTTTGGGGGGGGTCATGTCCCCCGTGACCACCCCCCTGGGACCGCGCCTGGATATGCGTGAGTAGAAGATAGTAGACTAGGAGACAGGTTTCATACGTAACCAGTAACATAAAATACCTATATATTTCCTCAGCTACGTTATTTGGCACTATTTGATGATTGTTAGTGGGCACTAAGCTGTGAATTCTGCTATGATGCGCTCTGAATATAGAACGTAATATTAATTGTATAGTAGAAATATTGGTGCACTGATCGAATTCGGAAAGTCACCAGAAAACAATTTTGATGCAATTTTATACTACATAGAAATTGAACGATATTAGATTAATGATTTTCGAAAAACGTTTGTTAAACATGTTTTTTTGCAGTTTGCGGAATAAAACACACTACTATTCAAAGATACGTTACATAATCTTTAGCTGGTATTTTTACACAAATATACAATTTTTCCTTGTACATTAAAAAACAATTTAAATGGTTTCCTTGAAAGACACTATAACCCCGTAAATAGTAATGCTGTCAATTTAATTATCTTTTTGTCTAAAGGCTGGTTCACACTTTGATTAGTGCGAGTGCAGGTGATTAGTGCGAGTGCAGGTGTGTAGTGCGAGTAGTGTCCAATTCAACTGCGAGTGCAGGTGATTAGTGGGAGTGCAGGTCAATGGTGCAATTCGCGACGCTACACACTACGCTAAACACTAAACACTCGTGTCCAGACGTGTTTAGGCAGGCACACTGCGAGTGAGGGGGAAGGGAGGGCGCGCGGGACGTGGCTACTCGCAGTCCACTCGCAAAAAAATAGAACACGCTTCTATTCACTTTACTACACAGCCTACTAAACACTCGCACTAAACAGTCGCTGTCCACACGTAGTTACTAAACACCTGCACTCATCACCTGCACTCGCACTAATCAAAGTGTGAACCAGCCATAAGTTCGACATTATTTTGCCATTGGG
This sequence comes from Colias nastes, assembly GCA_907164665.1. Lineage (NCBI taxonomy): Eukaryota > Metazoa > Arthropoda > Insecta > Lepidoptera > Pieridae > Colias > Colias nastes. The sequence goes on along the minus strand of CAJQZM010020234.1, from coordinate 1,900 downwards.
ATTTTAGGTTTTCTTTAATCAGAAACCGCCTAGCATAACGAATTGCACTACGATTACCTAGTGGGTATAAACAGCGATCAATGCCGTGCGCTCACTTGAAAATTAATGATAAACAATTAATTGTTAACGTTTTCTGTCTCAACAAAAACATTTGAACGTAATCGCAACTTGTTTTGTTTACCTGTCCATCGACGCAGTGGCTCTTTTACATAATATACCTATTAATAAACCTTTCAATAAATAATGCATTGTTAATTCCTTACAGTTCAGTTTTTCGGTAACGTCCCGATGAATATTTTAAACAGTTTTAGAAATCAGTTACTTCAATCGCCACGTATTGTAGTGTATTTTTATAATTACACTGTGCTTGAATAACAGCTAAATTAGTATTATATAACGATGTACAGGCTTAACTACTCGAATGAGAAACCAGTTTTGAAGAAAACAATACACATCAGAACATACAATTTTCTACAAAATAATATTTTTACGCACTTTTCCTTCACTGTTAAGGATAAGCAATACAATAAATGGATGCGTTGCGCATATATTCAGATGTCAAGCTACTTATAGGTTTACATTGTAAAACATCGCATTCTTAGTTTATTTTTCATAACACCCGGTACAACGCACGAAGGGGTATGTGTCTAGTAGATTGCGCGTCATGAGCCATATTCATCCTTATGCTAACGTGTTAAGTGTTATGTAAGGTTGAAAGTGGATGATCAGCAGATGAGGGAGGGGGGACGGAACATCTGAGGTTGACGATCTGCGGGAATGCGCCATGCTGAACACTTCGGGGATGTTATACATTGTTATGTTGACACGTCCAATGTCTAAGTAAATGAAAAACAATCATATGATTTTTCCTTGAATTCTCATAATAAGCATCTTTTATACTTGAGCTGTGGCCAGGTCGGTAAAATATTATAATAAATCTTTAAAAGCTTTTTTTATACTATTTATTTCGATTATAATAAAAGTATTTTTGGTCTTTACGTGAAAATATTTTGGGTTTGTCTTTTACGACTAGCGCAATCCGCTGAAGAAGGGTACGCTTTATGATATACCACAACATTACATGTACCTAAATGACTGTAATTTCAGTTCTCTACTGTCATTCCTACTAACCTTTTGGCCATATTCATAGATAGTATTCATAAAATAATAACTAACGCTTATTAATTTTGTACATTTGAATGGTTTTCAGCGCAAGACCACCGATTTAGCGGGAGATCGTAGTATATCGTAAATAGCGGGTAGTTTGATAAAACTTTTTTTGGGATACTCTTTCTATGCTTTTGTGTTTTTGAACATTTCCTGGTAGTTATATTATAGTACAATGAAATTCAAGCATACCTATTATTGTAGTGCAGTTTATTTACAATTATATTATTTTATATTCATTGATAAGATAAATATCGATAAATAATAAATTTAATACTAATTAACTTAATTATAGGTTTAATATAAATATGGATTAATAGTCTAATTCGATAAACATAAACAAATCACGTTTTCTAATTTGTAGGAAGCGTACGTATACGGAACATAGTGTAGTAAGGAAATCATGTGATCATGCCAACTTGTTATAAAATATACTTGTTATTAATTACGTTCCTATATCTTGTTAATTAGTAATTTGTGTATCACTTTTTACATTATGCGTAACTTTATACACGATCGTTTGCATTTCCAAATCTCGTAATGTTTTATTTTTATTGTAGGACGTTCTCGAATCCCTAATCCAATCGTCGATAAGTTCAAAGCGATAACCTTTCATATCCTGCCCTTTTTATGGCAAAGGGAGCAGGTAAGACTCGTTTGTCAGTGCGACGTGATGTGTAATTGCATAAAGCTTCAAGTACATGTATGGATTCCGAAAGCAGCTGCCGCGATT
>CAJQZM010020233.1:0-11339 GCA_907164665.1 Colias nastes | reverse complement strand
CCCCAGGCAGCGGGAGCACTGCACCAGCGGACTGTGGTCCATCACTTGGTTCAGTAGTATTTGCGTGAAAGAGTAACAAACACACACACATCCTCACAAACTTTCGCATTTATAATATTAGTAGGATAGGATAGGAAGTAGTAGGAAGCATACTTCTTATACTATCTTAGTGATTCTACAACGTATGGTTTGGTGTTGAATTATCAAAATGCATTGGTTCCTGCACCGGTGACCTATGAGATGTAGACAGGCCTTTTATGGGCCGACGCCAACCCTTGCTGTTTCGTAAGATTCGATGCGTGCTGCGTGCAATAATAATTGTTGTATCGCCTTCCAAATAAGCGTTATTACTTATTATATGAACTATATTGCAATGATATCAGTAATTAATTATGAATCCGGCATCCTTTGATTGGTATTTTTTATTATAACTTATAGCATTGCATCATACTGTCCCAAGCTGGTTAGGATACAATGTAAGTTTAATTTTATTGGAGACCTTCCAGCTTGTACTTTAGCCAAAGGAAATGAATAAATCTCTGTTTTATCAGGATTTATATTGGTTTGTTTGATTAAAATAACGTGCTTTAGTTACTATTAAAATGTACTTACCTACCATTATTTGTAACTCGAATTGCAAAAATATATTAATTTGCTAATCACAACAATAATAATTAAAAATACCTAATACATACGTGATAAGCCCTGATTGCGGACGCAAGTCTTGTGCGGGCACATTACAAAGGCGAACGCGCGTAAAATTTTGATGATATTCCTTATTTGTAATTCGCGATGCGTTGCCATGCACTATTCCTTTTTGGCACCAAATAACTTTCCATTTTAACTCGATATGATTTTCTAAGTAGGTATATGTTATGTAAATAATTATAGGTAGGTACCTACCTATAATTATTATAGCTACACTTTGAAATTGGTCATAAATTTTTTCTTGTTTAGGTCAGGTAAATTATTTTATGCATTAGTAGGTAATAAATATCATAGAACCTTTTCATTACAATTTGCAGTATAGCGATAAGATATTTAAATACTTAATTTGTAGTTGTATGTGAAATGTGAATTGGTATTATATCGATGATGATTAATAATTAAATAATAAATTATTCTAAATTCTCGCAATTGAGATAATTTTACATCTCAGGAAATTAATGTAAAAAATTTCTAGCTGCATAGATAATAATAATTTATCGTCAACATCTATTTAAATAATAGGGACTGTTTTTAATTATCGGTTTTCTTGTAACTATTTTAATTTTAACTAATTATTTAATTTTTCTTTACAGTTGGAGAACGTGCAGTGCTGCTTAGATTTCCTTCACGCACAAAAAGTTCAGGGGTTGGAACAAGTGACTGCTGTCGACATCCGTGATGCTAAGCTCAAAGCAGTTCTTGCGTTATTTTTTGCATTGAGTAGACATAAACAAGCATCAAAACAAAGAATAACGCCACCTACCGCCTACACTGGAAATGCCGCTAAGAGCTCAAATGAAGATGTTGCAATAAGTTCCGTCCAACGAATAACAGGTGGCAGCAGTGGAGATGATATATTAACAGCTTGTGGAAATAACATCGATATGACTACCTTAGCTGCTAATAGGTGAGTTTATTATTAACATAATAAACATATTTTAAATAGGTACTAGAAATTATTGTTTATTTTTTCCGTAAAAGTCACGATTAACATCGCCATCTGTTGGAAACTTGAGGTACTAATATAAAGTTTTGCTACCATCCAGTAGATGTCGCTGCTTTAGTACTGCCCTTTCACACAAGATGTCGCATTTATCAAATGAAGCGTTCGAATAAAAATATATTGTATTGATTTGGTTATTATTATTTAGCGATTTGTTTATGCATCATATAAAATTTAGAACAATAGTTGTTATATTGTTGTTGTTGTAATTGTCATTATTTAACCCAAAATAATTTTGAACAATTCTTAGCTGAAAACACAATTAATAACTAATTTATTAAACAAAATTAGAATCTTTTATTATTGAAAAAAATAGAAATATATGAATACAAGATTATTTCTATATTCTATAAGCGCTAAATTGGTTTCTATAATACTATTCCATCGTATAAAAAAAAATTTGTATGACTTGTGATATTTTGATTTTGATCGTATATACTATTATTAGCTTTAGCGCCCTCTGTTGGCCAGGTGCCAAGATAAAATTATACCAGTTTCGTCAAAGTTTACTCACCGGTTTCTTCGAAGCTGTATTTGTTTTTTTAATGTTTATTTCAGCAATGAGTGAGAAAGATTGATACAGATTTCATAACTATGATATAACCAACCAATAAAAATGATAAAACCAACACATTCATCGTATGAATTGATTTGTTGTATCTCGTTAATTACCTACCTACATATTATTATTAGAATAATCATATTTTCAAGTTGACTAAGGTTTTAAAACTTAATTTTCAGCTCCATATTATCATGTCAGTTTGATAATTTGCTAGATAGATAATAATGTATCACGCTGATAAAAAAAAAACAGCTCGGTGCCAGTTATAGCACTGAATAAAAAGAGGCTAAAGTGCGTATCTACTTCACTGGAGGGCTTCGCGGTACCTCAGCTATCTCTCATGACACCCCTTGACTCCGGTCAACGCTTCTCTGATTAGACAGACAATACAAGGATGTCACGTGACGTCGTGACAGTAGTCTCCGAGCACGACAAAAGACTAACAAGCTATTGTTTATCGCGCTCCGCTTGAAAGAATAGTAAACCTTATGTCGGTTCAATATTTTATCTGCCTGTCGTGATTGTTTACCAATTACCAAATATTCCTAGACGTGATATTCTTTATGCCTATTACGGGGCATACAATCGTGTTATTAATGATATTCCTAAACACATTTCCTCAGACACTTTGAAACAATCTTGTAACGTTTCCTGCAATAGGCATTTATTTTATATGCCATTATGAAAATAAAACAATAAAAATATATCATTAATCTGTCTATACACATGAACGGAATTTGTAAAATCCAGACTTTAATTTCATAAAACAAACATATTCAAGGTTCATATCGGAGCAAACATTATAATAGCACAGAACATGAACTTTCTATACGAAAAGTGAGAGGGGTTTGCATTATTAATCAGAACCTGTTTTGGCTTAGAATACCTTAAGGTTTTCTTTTGGGTGAACAACCGGCGAGCTTTTATACAATGGGACGACTTTCCATACAGGGCCAAACTGCGCGACACGTCGACCGAGACTTGATCTTGATCGCCGTACATGTGGACTTGATACATGCCGCCGTTTTAATTAAATATAATCGGTTTGATAGCATTTAAATTGTAATTGCGAGACATGTATGGACCAAAGAATATTTCGTGGGAAAAGTATGAATTTGGAAGCTATTTCTATGTCACATGACTAGATTATTTATGGAAAAATATTATGTGGGTAAATTTTTTCGGGATTTTTATCTTAAGGCTACATACATGCAATAATATTGACAATTAGAGTCTTAAAGACTTGTCATGTTGTCCTATTTGAAAGAATACAGATAAAAGCTCAAAGTAGAAAGCTTTGAAAAAAAAATGATCCCTAATCCAATAGTGAACCATTTAATAAATATACTTCTTCATTCAATACGATTTAAAACGAAGTTCACTCCAAGTTTTACAACGTTCAACATTAAAAAAGGGCATTGCCTGCTGATTTTTTTTAAATTAAATAAAACGTTCGTTATCGCATGTTTATTGAGGTATTTTATATCCGGAGAAAACATAAAAAACCAAAGGCCAAAACGCTAACGGTAAAATTGGCAGTGGGTCGAGTGGATCCTCCCTCACAATATTTATAACGTGTTTCCTTTCCGAATGGTGATAAGCCGAGATAAGTTTCATATTACTTGGGGCGATGTTTCTCATTTAGCCAATTATTGTAAAGTAGGGTCGTAACACATGACGATGTGTTAATTTTTGAGCTTTAGTATTTTTCGCCTTCTGTTTGAGGGACACATATGCGATTAACCTTTATAAATGCGCATAAAAGTAACGGTAAACATTCGTTTTTGAACAAGAAAAGATTTCAAATGAGGATTGAATCTTGTTTTAAGCATAATATAATATTGTATCTCCTACATAGTATAAAATCTCTAAAATGATTTCTTTTGGCATAAATAACTTGAAACAGACTCACAATTTGAAAACACGAATCCAATTGCCTTTACTCCAGTGGCGGGTGTGATATTTGGCGATAGCTTTTGTTTGAACACGGTCAACAGACGGCTCTTGTCACGAACGTTGTTTACGTTCCAACCGCTCCGTCAACGATCGCCTATTCATTTCGTCAACAAACACTGACAATCTGTTTTAACCACAGACATACATCTTAATGTATAGACCGGGAGATATTGACACAAAATTTCGAGTCATTTGTAACAGGATGGCGGTTCTACAGGGGTCTTAGTACGCAATGACAAAAAGAAAAATGATGGTGTGAACGCTGGTACCGGCGGCTTAGTCGCGTGGGCGTTAGTCGAACTCGTCGGAAAAATAGCGAAAGTCAAACGATTTGTAACACAAAAATTTTAGAATTTACCGATAGCCCATAAAAAAGAAGTAGGCGGTAGTGTCATGCCATACTTTTCCGGTGTGACTTACAGCCCGCCATACCGACGCGAATGTGTTGATTTAAAAAAAACAATTCAACCATTTGTACCAAGCTAACTTTTTCACAGGTAACCATCGTCGTGCAGCCATTTACGAAAATCGCCATGCCATACTTTTCGGACGATTCCAAATGGTCGCCATACCGCCGAAAATCTGCAAGTTTTTTTCTCGCCGAACGATTTGTACCACCTTAAATTTTTTTTTCAACAACTCCTGAATGATTATACATAGAAGTGTGATAATGCCATACCTGTGGGAGGTGGCGAATGTGTATAAGATTTCTTTTATTGTAAGATGTTATTCGTATTTTGAACGATTTGTAACAGTATGGCACTAATTTTTCCTGTAAGTTTGAGGATCAACGAATATAAATACAAAATTTCAAAGATCTAGGTGTTGGAAATCTTCACTTATATAAATTAATAATAAATTAATTTTTCAAGTATGGCAGCACTTTTTCCCCCTACTAGAAGTATGGCAAATATAATAATGGTCACATTTTATCAAATACTCTCTAAAAATCCAAATGCAATACTGGTACAAAAAGTTTGGCGAAAAAAAAATTTTTTTGCAGATTTTCGGCGGTATGGCGACCATATTTTGGAATCGTCCGAAAAGTATGGCATGGCGATTTTCGTAAATGGCTGCACGACGATGGTTACCTGTGCAAAAGTTAGCCTGGTACAAATGGTTGAATTGTTTTTTTTAAATCAACACATTCGCGTCGGTATGGCGGGCTGTAAGTCACACTGGAAAAGTATGGCATGACACTACCGCCTACTTCTTTTTTATGGGCTATCGGCAAATTCTGAAATTTTTGTGTTACAAATCGTTTGACTTTCGCTATTTTTCCGACGAGTTCGACTAACGCCCAAGTGACTAAGCCGCCGGTACCAGCGTTCACAACATCATTTTTCTTTTTGTCATTGCGTACTAAGACCCCTGTAGAACCGCCATCCTGTTACAAATGACTCGAAATTTTGTGTCAATATCTCCCGGTCTAGTATGTCTGTGGTTTTAACGAACTAAAACTGTTTGGTTTAAGATATTGAATAAATATTTTGTATAATATCTTGAAGTTAGCGATTGATGAAAGCTTCTTCGAATCATTTAATTAAAATTTAAATTTTAAACATTCCTTGTTTCGATATTTCACGCAAAGTACATAAAACATAAAAAATATCTTTAAAATACTGATTAATTTTAATATCGTCGTATGCTTATCCTTTTTCTCGTTATTCATAATCCTAAAGAGTTATTCCTCATATGCAATCCTTAAAAGGCTTTCATTTAAAACGGAGCATTCGTATGTCATTAGCAAATGAAGTCATTTGCATCCCGCTGCTTAGTACTTCAAAGGCTCAAAGCCTTTGTTCCCATTAGATTAAGTAGTAGCAGTTTCTATACAGATAGTGAAGAACTAACTGAAAGTTTGAAAGCCTGGAAGGTGAAAGGTCACTTAGGGAAATTATTAGTTTCTAAATTTATTACAAGCACTGTAGTCTGTAAGTGAAATGGAGCGAATTTTATAAAGAAAATAGGGTACATTTTCGCTTCCATACGTTACTTAATAAAGGTAAATTTAGTTAGTTCTGAAATGATCTAATTTAGAAGTTTTAATTACATATATGGAGTAGAAACAAGACTCGAGAGCTTTACCTAAAACTTTACGCCTATCAGCCGTACAAATAAAAACTTGCTTATTCAAACTTTATGCAATGAATAGTTATGATAAGAATAAATAAATAATAAGGATGTCATAATTTCTTACAAATAAACTTGGAATAACGTCGATGTAACTATTCTCCCGTGATTCTCCCCCTATGCAATAGGCGCGAAGCGGCAACGTAGCAATTCATTCATAAAATTATGGAAAACTTTGAATTTGTCAATGGTTACGCCTTGGTGCTGTCATTTTGACGCTCGTTTGACTTCTTTAAAATTTATTGTTGATGTTTCATCATACGATGTTCTGTTTATTTATTTGTTAAATATTAATGGAAATAATTTAAATATATCGTGAAATATGCAAGCAAATGAAAGAGAACGCTATCTTAAAATAAGCTATCTGGAGAACGGAAGACAAACCACCACCGCGTCTGCCTTGAGATAGAGCGTTGCCAATTATCTGGTACTAAAAACTTAAAACTCCAGGATTAGAAGATTTATATTTTCTACGAAAGTTTATATCATTGTGATAAGTTTAGAAATAAGTTTTATGTATGTATGGTTTGGCGCATGCCGTACATAAATAAATCATTATAAATATCAAAAGAGTTTTTCATAATTTCGTATGTTTAGACATTTCTTACAAAATTTTCCATTTCAATACTTAATGAAATTATTAATTTGCTCAACTTATTCTAGGTACTTCTCCTATTACTCTCATTGCCATTTTATTAAATTTAGATTGAAAATTGCTTCTAAAACTTGTAAAACACCGCATAATGTACCAAAAGATATGTTATAACTCGGTTATGTCAGACTTATACTAGGGTGCTAGCCGGAATAACGACGAAATAGCATTAGTATGAATACTTATTACGACGTTATACTAGGTTTCATTTATTACGTGTTTATTTGTATGATTTTTACTTATTCTTAGTTTATTCTTATCATAAAATGTTATAACTCGTTTATTTGTACGGCTGTATATTTTTCCTATACATAAATTAAGTAAAATTCCAAATAGCCAGAAAGTTGAATAACATGAGCAATATACATTCCGGGAGCAATACCGATGAAAAATTATTAATTTTGCCGGAGAAAAAGCTGTATACATCTGAAGTTCGTCCCAGAACCTCTATTTCATATTTCTTAGATATTTTATACGATAGGAATCAACATAAAATAATTAAATGTGACCGTTTTGGATTACAAAGCAATAACTACCAGATGGTCGTTTTGTAGCACTAACAGCTTGTGACAAATAATTTGTACGTGAAGTATTTTTCTATTACAAGTCCCAGCATGGGAAGGTCCGTTTACGATCGTCTGGGCAGGAGTTTGCCGGGCCCTTGTTGAAAATTTCTTATTAAACTGCACTCTTTATGTCCTCGTAAATTACGCGTTATGGGTTCAATGCTTCATTTAACCCGCCCTTGGTTGACGTTTAATCGATGAGGATTATGGATTTGGGACGCAAAACTTATACAAGTCGATCAATAAACAAATCATTTAGAAGTTAATATTTACTATTTATTCGTAAAAATGCTATTTTCTACTCACTAGTACCACTAGCCATTGATATTATTGTTTATTTTAATTATTCAAAATATATGTATAATTTGTCAATTTTGAACATAAGGTAAAAGCATCAGTAGATGACCACTTAAGGAGACAGAATATTCTTTTTAAATGTTTGACTTTAATTATCATATGAATTCAGTAAGTTTCTTTTTTTGGAAACCCTGTGAAATGTGTTTTAACATATGAACAAGCATTTCACCACGTACAATGGTCGAATATACTTTAAAAAAATTAAAAATGTTCTTATATTAGAAATTTAGTAGTTGACCATCTAAAAACTAGAAGATGACCATATTTTGCATCAGTTAATGACCACTCAGATGCTACAATTTTAATTGGGTTATTTGTTAAATAAGAAGCAAAATAAGATGAAAAGAAAACGTTTTATTTGAAATATAATAATAATTAGGCCTTTTTAAGCCTATAATTTAAATAAAAAAACGACGTGTGGCACTCGGGGACTTGACTAAAAATTGGTTTTAGTAATAGACCATAGCCATAAATTCGTACCATAAAGTTAGTCAACTACTAAATAAAATCAATCTATTGTTAAAGTAAATAAAATAGTTTATTTTAATTAATTATTATATGCAGTATATTTAAAAGATACAGAACTTAATCAAAAGTTGACCACCATGGTCAATTACTAGAAAATCATAGTCAAACGGTAATTCGGTAATGGACCACCATGGTCAATTACTAGAAAAACACAGACAAACGGAATCAGTATTGGACCACCCCCACATATCAATTTTGTCAACAAATCTTTAAATTTTAATTACTCTGTCATTTAAATAAACCATAAACGAATAAGAAACGAAAAACACTTACCGTCAACAAGATGACAAAATTCCTAGTATTTAGCTTCAAACTTTTTCAATCTCTACGAATATTATTACAAAAAACGAATTTATTGATTTTATGGTCCGTCACTCAACAAACAACTTGCAACCATTTACTATATTTGACAGATATGGATGCGCAATTTTCGCGCCTATTTGACCAGATAGCAGCTCTAACTACTTATTAACGAATGAGTTTTTAAAATTGCCGCGGATTCTTATTATAACGGTTTATGTGCATTAACGGTCAACTACAGGTACATGGTCAACTACTAGTGACTTTACCCCTAAGTACTTTAAATTCACATAATTAATAAATTAGGATATACATTATTCTACGGAAGAACTATATTATTATATTTTTATCTATATTATACGCATTTTCAATGAAAATGCCAGTAATACCTGTAATGCCTGTAATCTATCATTCCATATTTATTCCGAGTACGCGATGAGCTTTTACATTTGTCACATTCTAAGTACACATCGTTGTAAGGCCGCGTTTACACCACGCATCGTTTTTAAAAGCGCGTCATATTCGAACGCATTCGTAATAAATCACGTTTTACTTTTAGATGTTCCACGAATAGTATAATCTTGTTTAACAAGCGAACGGGGAATTGGTAGATCCTAAACCGCATTCAGTATTTCCGCATTGTTATACAATCGTGAAAGATTTTATACTTTCAACGAGCTTGAACATTATACAGTCAATTAAATTGAACGTAAACATGCGATTAAATTATGTAGGTACACAAACTTTATTACATGACCTAAATTAGAAGTCGATATGGGTCTTCTTGTCTTGATACTTAAAATGTCGTGACTTAATTCGTAGTAAAGTTTAATCATAGTATATTTTTAAAGCGAAAATTTTCAGCTTTCTAGCGCCTTTTCATTTTTGCGAACCAACATTTAAAAAGGCGTCTCAATTCTTATTACTCATTCCAGTTGGAAAGAGTATTCTCTGAGTCGTTTGTAGAACTATCGCGGTTTTTCATTAGGGTACATCTGCAAGCATTATCTGCAGTGCAGCTACTTGAAATTACATTTTCTTAGCGCGACTGCTCCCATTTGTTTACTATCACGCTGTCACGCTTTTATCATTGTCTTGCAATTCATTGCATTCTCGTTTAAAACAAGTGGAAATGTTTATTCTTAAGCTGTCATAGGAAGACCATGAAATGTTTAATACGTACTAATGGCTTTAAAAAAATATTCAAATGGTATTTATAATATTATATTATATTTAATAGAAATCAGTCAGTATTAATATGAATATAGTTACGTAAGGAAGGGCGCACACAGCACGCGCACCCTCTTAAAATTTATTGTTATGCGAGACGTAACCATTCATATTAATAAACTGCACCGTTTTGTTTATTAACACATAGGATTTAATTAAAATTCTTCACATCTTTTAATTTCAGACAACACGTACCTACGTGAAAGAAATATATTATACACATATTAAATGATTTTATCCGAAGTATTATAGGTAAGCATAGGTGCGTAAGGACTTTATATCTACGGAAGGTTCTTTATCTAGTCCTTTCCTGTAAATGATTTCACGGAGGATGTAGGGAGGAGTGATTTAACGAGATAAGCTGCGAACCCTTCCAGAGGTAGTGCATAATGTCATCCCGCTAATGCAAGGGCTCTTCGACACAGATGGCACCCGCGTTTTTCTACAGGGTGTGAATAACAGATATCGGTAACAGGGGTTACGTTTCCTAAATATTATGCCAGTTAAAATGATAACAATGGTTTTTCATTGTCTATTTATAAATTAAATGTGAAGTATTTTTGCTAATACGTTAGTATTAAAAAAGAAATAAATGTTAAGTTAATGTTAAATCATATTTTTTTTAAACATTTCAATCCATGGTTCCTTTCAGTAATTTGAAGTAGTTAAAAGAAATAATAATTTATTTTAACACGTCTTAGGTAATATAAAGTTCATATATGTAAGCGTCACAAAACATATCCAATATCATCACGTAAGAATCTATAACTGAAAGAAACGATCGTTATACAGTCATTAAGCTGAACATGTTAACCAACGCTTCAGTGTCTAATTCGAGCGGATTTTGTTTTTTGTTTTCACACCCTGTACCCGCTAGTCGCTAGCTATAGCATCAACATGCGTTGCATCCCGCGCGATCACGCTTTCGGTTGGGGGCGAAGGCCCCTTTCGCCGATGATCCCGGCTATAGTACAGATGCAATGGTCGCGCGCGCACGCGACCGCGCTCCGAGGCGCGCTCCATCACGCGAGCTAAAGTTTCCCCGTGACATTTCGAACTAAGGATTTATACAAATTGTGCACAGCTATATCCGTGGATGTGAAACAGTGTACATCAGCCTCATTTGGACGGTTTGACGGCTATTTTGATGCAGTTTGAGTTAAATCTGGAATATTATTCGTTTTGTTTACGTTATAGTGTGATTCACGTCAATATTACTCTTACATTTGACTGAGCGAAACAGATAAAATTAAGTTTGCTTCATTAGTGTTATTGTTCGCTTATTTCGTATACTTGAGCTAATTATATTTTTGAAATACTTGGATTTTAATTCAGTTCATTTTT
>CAJQZM010020230.1:0-26484 GCA_907164665.1 Colias nastes | reverse complement strand
TTTCGATCGTAAAGCACTCTCTGATGCTTCGCATCGTCGTGCAATTATATGCTCTGACTTTTACTTTAACTCTATAATATTCTACGCAATATTAAAAGTTACGATTTCTATTCAATCCTATAATTCACAAATCACAATGTCAATCGTGCCATCACTTATTTTAATATTTGAATCCCATAGAAAGCCCATGATGATTTTCACCTGCCCGACTCCCTCGCATTAATATTATAATGTATACAGAAAGACGACCCTTAATGCAGTCGACAGAACTCCCGTAATTATTATTTGGTGTAAACGTATTGAGTCCGAGTATTCGGGCCAAATAATCTTTTTGTTGTAGTAAAAGTATGCTAATTAACGTAACGGACAGTGAGGGTCGGCAGGTGAGCTGATAAAAACTGACAGAACTTTGATAAAATGTCATAAAAAAATGTTAAAATAATTTAGCTACATTTCGGTCGCGAATTTTGAGACGTCAAATTTTACAAGCTATTCAAGAAGCTTATATCTAATACACTGGAGATTTCAGTATGAACATTAACTTGTAACAAGAAAATATGACCTTGAATGACGCCTGTATGTTTTTTTATCCCTTTCACACCTAACTTGGTATTGCCGTGTGCAAAGGTAGCTATGACAGTACGATTTACGAAACCAGTCCGTCTTCTTGAATCAGGAGTTTAAAGTAATTTATTAATTGGGATGATGGAGATGATGATGGTCTTCTGGATATAAGGTATCGGTCATTTGCCATAGGAAAGGTATCTTATCCGTAAAATTTGGCCTGAAACGTGAATGCACATATACCCTTGTTGATCGATCGTTTTTCATATTTAGGTAATTGATCAGCCTCCTATAAGCATAATCAATTACCTACCTACCAATTGCTAGTCTATATTTTTTGTCATTATCCAGGATCCAATGAAGGATTGCCACGTTGTATCACTATAACAAGGTTATCTGTGATTCAAGTAGAATAGTCGCCGAAAAGGCTTAGAAAGTCCTGTGACCGTTGTAAAAACTAAAAATATTTGTGTCTTTGTATTAGTGATTAATTTTTTTATTATTATAACTTCTATAAGGATAGAAAAATACTTATTAAAGCGACACTTTTTGTAAAATATATGAACTATATTGGAAATCAAAGGAAAGTTATGTAGAGTCAAATTTCACATTCGATTTTTGCTATTCAAAATTATTGTTATCATAATTTGATCATGAACGTAAGCTGAAAGTATACTATAGGCATAGAATCGTAGAATTCAGAAACAAAAACAAAAGAACGTAATGCGTAGGTAATATACAAATACAGTCTTATAAAAGCTCATTTATTATCGTCATGTGTTACTCGAACGAAAGTAAAATCGCATCAGTGGTTTTGTTTCAAGCCGTTGTTTAATGAACATAAAGTATTAAAATCGAGGGCACCTGTAGGTAAAGCTGCGTTGGGGTCATTTATGGCCTCTGATTGCAAACCTGCCTTAACTTCCGACCAGGTTAACGGGTGTTTGGACACACACCTTTAATCTTTCAACGGCTTCACTAACTATAGGGTCTTTGACTTATACGAATACGTAATTAGCATTTTTTCGTTTTTAGTCTTTTGTTGCTACACGAATAGGGAATATTAATATGTTAGTAATTTTTTGAATACAAAAAACTTATACGAATCATATGTTTTAGTAGTCACTAATTAGAATATAGTTCACATAGAAATAATGATGTAGTATGAAGAAAAGGTAGCTCATAGTGTGCTTATAGTTTATTTACATCATTATCATCCAGTATGGCACTCATTTTATATTTAAAAAGAGCAAGAAATACCTGTAAAGCATCCAGAAATAACTAAACAAATTAGAAGGTGACTCTGGTTAGATGGAATAGATTGGAATTTGGAACTTTGATTAAAAGGAAGATTTAAAAGTTACACAAAGTCGTTCGTATTAGGGTGCATGTATCTGCAGTTTCTAAACATATGTCTTACAGCTTACTCATAGAATTTTGCACACTTAAATAAAAACTGCACACAAAAGTGTGTCATATTTTATTTATTTCTCTTTCACACTCCACTGACCGATATTTTAAACAAATGAACTCTTGAAGCGTGGACATGAGCAATCACAATCAAACGAAACGCGATACTCTGCGGCTACAACCTCTGTCAGGGGATATGCTGCGCACGCGTCGATTGCACCTGTCCTTGCTAAGTTCACTTAATCTTTTTGTTAGTGTCGCAGACTTTTTATGCTTTCTTTGAGACACATAATACTGCTTGAAAAATAAATATAAATTTTTAAACATCACACGGTATATCTTATTACATACTAAGCTAATAATTTAGTACCTACTTTGGAATCTAAACAACTGATACAGACAGGTATTATATACGGTCTACATTATAATGTTCATGATAAAAAAATTCGTGTAAATTGTAAACTCGTATCCTAATTCCTAATGCAATTATGCATCCCGCATGTCCTAAATATAGAGGCATTATTGCAATCTCATTCGTATCCTTTAATTTACTCTTTCTATTTTAGACTTTAATGTGATCTGATTTTCCAATTGGTATCTATTAAACTAAAAGTGAAGTCCCATGTCCCCTAGTGGGGTAAGGGGCAGATGCATTATACATCTGTTTCACTGATTGATTTTCTTTAGGGACAAGTAGGTGATCAGCCTTCTGTGTCCTACCAGACCGAGACATTTTTTTTTCTTCGTCTCCACCGGGAATCGAACCACTTTGCTCTTGCTCACGCGTCAACCACTGTACCAAGGAGGCGGTCTATCGATCTATTAAACTAGGTACTTAATGCTTAAATAGTCTTGAACTTTTTATACTAATAACTGACTGTGCAGCCAATGCAGTGTAGTTGTAGCTTTCTTTTGGGACCGTTTGTATACTGATCTTTACTTGTTCATTGATTTTAATAAAATTATGATATAGAAAGGTACCTTTCTATATCATAATTTTTTACATTTTTCAAAATAAACGGAGGATTTTTGTACTGCAGATAACAAGTAAAGATTTGAAAATAATATCATTTAATATCACACATAATTTTAAATATTCTGATTTAATTTTTGGTTTTGAATTACAATTTAATAGAGAAATCAAAAGAACCTTGAATTTTATAGATACAATATCTTTGAGGAAAAAGCAGGGTAAAAATATATTTTATTCATTTTATTTATATCTACTTATTGACAGAACTAAATTTTATTATATTTTCAATTAACATACATATTAGCAAAATTCACGTTAATGTTATTTAGACAAAAAATAGCAACATCCATATTTCAACGCTAGTAATACAAAAGAAAAATTGATCGTTCATTTAACGATCGGACAATTCACATTAAGTTTGCCATCAATAACTGTGATGCAATAGTAGCTGTTAAGTTTAGCGCATCTTTAAAAGGGATTATTAATTTTATGGGTCCCTTAAGACAGTTATAGAGCAGCCGAACAAATACACCTGATCAATTTAGCCTTGCACCTTGCTTCGACTGAGTGCTGGGTACACCTGTCCCTGTCTTACTCTTTTATTTTAATACTTGGGTGAAATCACTGGAATGGAAGTAAGGTAATCAGCTAATCCTTGTTTGTAATAAGTAAGGATCTTCTATTAATTAGGGCAAAGTTGCAGGGCAAAGTGGCATGAGAGTTGGATAGAACTTAGTCGAATAGGGACATTTGCACTTCGGGAAGTAACAGCTATATTATTATGTTAATTTAAGATGTAACGTCTTATATGTATGCACTATGCAGTAGGTAGGTACCTATTTTCTATGAGTGAGAGAATGGAAAGCTAATTTAAATTAGGAATAACGTATACTATAATATAGATATGAATGAATGCGATAACATCCATATTGCTCAAGTACTGAAAATGATATTATGAATATTGAATATGGTATAAAATAATATGATCTATTTTATGAAATACCACACATAATAATAATCTATGAATTCATTCATTTTTAAGAAGAGAGAAAGATAAATGTATCGATTATTTTAATAAAATGGCAAATGCATTGTTGCATTTCTGCATTAAATTATTATAGCATCTCTCCTTTACACATGTTCACCAGATATTCAGATTATGCTGAATTCTATTCATTGTTAAACATCGATACGAGTGTACTCTCATAACGGTATTTGGACTGCATTTAAAGGAAACATTGGTTCATTTTCATCGTTATACTATTACCTACTATTATTCAACACTTTCTTCAACAATTGTTCTATGATAACTAAGTAAATACTTTAATGGGTACATTAAGTGTTGGACTTTGTATTTGACGTGGTTGTTTCCTCGACACAAAATATTTAGCTTTGTTTTAACGATGTGTATTTTATGGGTTTATATAAGCAGGTTTTGTGATGGATGTCCTGTTTATAAAATAAATAATAAAGAATACTTTTCAAAGTCAGCATTTAGCAGTGGTCGTTAGAAAAGCATATTTGAGATTTTCAAATATGTACTACAAATAGTAAAAAAAAGATTGGTATGGTAAATGAAAAATCGCTTAATTTTAGAAAAGAGAATAGATTCGATCCATATGTGGCATGACTTCATTCCCACCTGATAGTGTCTGTCTTCATCAATTTACGGCCATCAGGCAAAATATTTGGACTTAAACTTTAAGTCATACAGTTCCAAAAAATACAGTTCAAAACATATCTAAATTAAATATGTCACTGGGTTTTATTTAGCATTACATCAATTTCTTTATATCTATGCCCGAATAATATGCATTAAAATAAGCCTGTAAAATTCTACCCATTTCGTGCAAACGCTCGACTTTTCAATCGCGAGTGGAGTCAAGTCATTAAATTCAATATAGATAGGGGATTAAAAATAATTTAGCTGATAAAGTGATGATATTGTATTGCTAGTCACACTTTCAGTGATTTCATGTTCTACTAACACTCTTCAAATTTAGAAAGATGCGATTAAAGTTGTCTGTTCGAAAGATAAAAACTGTACATATTTGAAACTGCTCGCATTTGAGTTGTTTCACCTCATTACGTGCACGAATAGCGCTAAAGCTACTTCTGTTGTATCGACCAATGTTTAACTCAATTCCAACTCTATTCCTAAAAACACAAAAACCATTTGGCAGTGGAACATAATCGATATTTGCATTCTACTGTTTGAATCTAATTTGCAACTATAGACTCAAAGGATATCTTGGGAAAGTTGGGTATTCTCTGTTTTATTAAATGAGGTAATTTATAAACGGTTTGTACTACAATTTGATCTTTATTTCTGTGGTTATAGAGGGCAAAATTGTTTCAAGGATAATGTTGTTGGAAGGTGTGAAGACACGCGCAGGCTGTCTCGTGAATGCGACAATTTTGCTCATTGAAATACTGGAACTAGGACTAATGCCTACTATCCTTTATGTCTCCAATTAAAATAATTCTCGACGTATAGAGGATATGTTTGTTGCAGCGAATTCCTGTCTGCGATTTGAATTTATATGCTATTATATTGTTATAAATAGATATATATCGACTGATTGTGTTTGTTCACACGGATTATGGATAAGAAAAAAACAGTATCTATTATTATTTCATCATTGATTTACAATACTTAGTAGATTAAAAGCTTGATTGTGTATTTTTACTTTAAGAAATATAGGTACTATATTTATTTTATAATGGGACACTATGTAATATTCCATTATCTTTCATAATTTCGAGACCTCCAAATACGTTGTGTGTCTCTTTAACACTAATCTCAAAATCTTTTTGATTATGATCAATATGATTATTATTGATTGGAATATTTTGTAATTAAAATTGAAGACAAGCATATTTTTTTTACTTTACTTATCGGAAAAGCCATAAAATAAAAGATTAAGATGAAATCTACGTAAATCGCATCATTATCATTACACCAAGCAAGTGACGTCACTCTCTTAATTAATTGAGAAGTTTTCAGTGGACGCGTGTAAAATTTACATAAACAGAAAATTCACTATCGCAAAACAAAAACATGATTTTGAACTCGGGGCGCACAACGAATAAATCGAATAAAAAATCGATTTTAAGCGTTCGATCTGCGTTGTGGATGCAATTAAAGGGTTCTGAGAATCGATGCCCGGGGATTGCATGGATCCTGCACGAATATAGAGCTACGCTATACCTTCAATTAGATTAAATTCAGACTTTCAGATACCACTACTTGTTTTGAGATTAGTTATATGATGTGCATTGTTGGGTAATATGAAATTTTGATGCGATAAATACAAAATATTAGAAGCTAGAGGAGAGGATAGAGTTCGATTTTTCTTTATTGATACCTTTTTTGAAGTATGAATGTAAAGCGTAGAAGAAATAGAAGATATGGAAATTGTTCACTATTACTTATATATATTTTCTGGTTAAAATTAATATTCTTGTAGGTATAAAAACATAGTATATTCTTGGTAAAAACTCTTTTCTAAAACATCACAATTATTTGAAAAATTTGTAAAGCTGGTTAGTATATTTTATGATGAATTTTAAAACTGCACTTGCTATATTTGGAAAAAGTATAAAAATCTTGTATCTCATAGTAATAAAGATCTGTACTCCGTATTTAATTAATGTTTTTCATCTAAAAAGGATTCGCCAATATTTAAGCGTTGAGATTCTCTTAACTTATCAAAGTTTCATCGCAATCGAACTAATGATTCGAACGCTTTTGGGACAAAGAAAGAAACCATTATCATCTTCAGTAAGATTTGGTATCGTGCCATTTCATTTTACTTTTTAATATTTCGTTGCATTGTTTTGCAAATTAATCACCTATCTGTATCCATACTGATATAAAAAACAGTTTTTTTGTTTGCTACGTGCTAGTTTCATAAAATTACTGGTCCGATTTGAGAGGTTTCAGTGTGATAGACTATTTATCGAAGAAGGTAGGCTAGGTATATTATATATCATCGTTGTAGGGCTAATAGGAGCGGAACGGTGCGGGTAAAAACGCAGGGCATAGCTAGTATAGTATAGAAAAGGTTCGCTTGCTTTGAAAACTTGAGTGAAAAATTGCTCTCAGAAACCGAACCTTTATGTCGACTTGTGACTGTACTTTACAAGAGAAGAAAGTATAAGTGAACGGTTGAAAACTGTCTTCGAATGTAACACTAAAGGAAACGTGACTTCACTTTCAAGAAAGTTTAGATTTGTTAAGAAGCTAATCAGATATTTTAACGTAATTGTGTGTACATCCTAGTTTCTAAGTTCATTAATTCAAAAATTAAGATAAAAGTTACAATGATTTTCCGATAAATTTGTGGTTTACTAAAGCATGAATCTAGAATATATTATGAAGTAATCTAGTTATAGACCGGGAGATATTGACACAAAATTTCGAGTCATTTGTAACAGGATGGCGGTTCTACAGGGGTCTTAGTACGCAATGACAAAAAGAAAAATGATGGTGTGAACGCTGGCACCGGCGGCTTAGTCGCGTGGGCGTTAGTCGTACTCTTCGTAAAAATAGCGAAAGTCAAACGATTTGTAACACAAAAATTTTAGAATTTACCGATAGCCCATAAAAAAGAAGTAGGCGGTAGTGTCATGCCATACTTTTCCGGTGTGACTTACAGCGCGCCATACCGACGCGAATGTGTTGATTAAAAAAAAACAATTCAACCATTTGTACCAGGCTAACTTTTGCACAGGTAACCATCGTCGTGCAGCCATTTACGAAAATCGCCATGCCATACTTTTCGGACGATTCCAAATGGTCGCCATACCGCCGAAAATATGCAAATTTTTTTTCTCACCGAACGATTTGTACCACCCTAAATTTTTTTTTCAACAACTCCTGAATGATTATAAATAGAAGTGTGATAATGCCATACCTGTGGGAGGTGGCGAAAGTGTATAAATTTTTTTTTATTGTAAGATGTTATTCGTATTTTGAACGATTTGTAACAGTATGGCACTAATTTTTCCTGTAAGTTTGAGGATCAACAAATATAAATACAAAATTTCAAAGATCTAGGTGTTGGAAATCTTCACTTATATAAATTAATAATAAATTAATTTTTCAAGTATGGCAGCACTTTTTCCCCCTACTAGAAGTATGGCAAATATAATAATGGTCACATTTTATCAAATACTCTCCAAAAATCCAAATGCAATACTGGTACAAAAAGTTTGGCGAAAAAAAAAATTTTTGCAGATTTTCGGCGGTATGGCGACCATTTGGAATCGTCCGAAAAGTATGGCATGGCGATTTTCGTAAATGGCTGCACGACGATGGTTACCTGTGCAAAAGTTAGCCTGGTACAAATGGTTGAATTGTTTTTTTTAAATCAACACATTCGCGTCGGTATGGCGGGCTTTAAGTCACACCGGAAAAGTATGGCATGACACTACCGCCTACATCTTTTTTATGGGCTATCGGTAAATTCTAAAATTTTTGTGTTACAAATCGTTTGACTTTCGCTATTTTTCCGACGAGTTCGACTAACGCCCACGCAACTAAGCCGCCGGTACCAGCGTATACACCATCATTTTTCTTTTTGTCATTGCGTACTAAGACCCCTGTAGAACCGCCATCCTGTTACAAATGACTCGAAATTTTGTGTCAATATCTCCCGGTCTATTAGATCTGAATAAAATAATAATTAAATCAAATAAATAAATATAAACAGGAAAATTATGAACATTTTGAATTTAGTATCCGATTTCACAAAAAATGTCACTTGAATATTTTCCAGGATTCCGTAGTCTGTTGTGTGGGAACTTTTGTACAGAATAATATATATTTGACTTTTTATGAGTTAATGAAGCATTAATTGATTATTAATTTAAAATTGATATTTTATATAATCGCATAGGTAGCTAGCTACCTATAATTTAAATAATAAAATTACAATTATTACACATTACCACGGACGTTAGAAAACCTACTGAACTTTTACACATAGGTATCATCAAAATCTACAATTAATTATTATAATCAACCGCAGCATGCAACGCATATAGAAATGGCAATTAAAATGAAAATAATAATTAGCTCATATGGTTCTAATTAATAACAAACCAAGCGATCGTTTATCGTTATCAGAAACAAAGCTCGGAGACGAGCGAACAAGGTGTTTACCATCCCGATTCCGATCGAAAAAAAACGTGACACAAAACAAAATCTTTAGCGAATAAATTATATAGTCTGTGGCCGGCCGTGTCGTCGCTTTAATTGGGCTATGTCGCTCGGACAACGAAAAACCTTACATTTGTTAGGTATTCCAAGAATTGTACACTTGTTGCTTTCGTCCATTGCTTTGCATAATGTACATAATGAGTATACGTGCAATGCGTTTATTGTTCCATTGTATGTATTTTATTGGATAATTACGTTTTATGTACCAAATGTACGCTGTAATAGGTACGTTTGAGTTATAATTTCATTATTTTCTGCTATTGCATTCGTTATATGAAAATAATAGCTTGAATGAACATTAAGCGAACTCCCATTTTGCGAGCATAATTACTTTTATTACGTTTAAATTTGTTGAATTTTATTAAATGTGAATATGCTGTTTGTTTTTAATGAATTTAATGTTACCATTGTTAGTAAATTTTTTATTAACAAGGTCTATAAAACTCGTTTTATAGTTGAAATAATTAGACACGTATAAGTAATAAAATTGGCAGTGAATTTTTAGTTTGAGTAAATGTTTTTGATGCTCATTTACTTAGTAAAGTACCAAAAATTGAGAAAGATACTTGGCTCATAATACATAGTGAATATATGTTTGTCTCTACAATTTTCATGGCTTCAGAGGCCGGACAGTTGCAAAACGCGTGGCTTTTTGTATCAGATCCAAAACGAAGTGTTTTCACTAGGGTATAATAAAACCTTATCGTATTCGCTCAAAACACGTTTAGATGTCATCTAAAACATAACATCTCTTGAAGAAAAATTCGAAAAAGTCTCAAGATAATTCCGTGAAAAAGGATTTCGTGTAAAAATCTCAGATGGCTATACTAAAGTGTAATGACGCGGCGCGCGTGTCACTGAACGTAAATTGTTTATTATTTTTTATGGGATTTTCATGGGAGCGCTCAGCCAACGCATTAACGTACCTTCTATATCACTGTTTTATTATTTTTGCTTATGCCAATGAAAATTAGCTATTTTATTGTTTGTGTCTTTCAACATTTTCCCCTTAGACAAATTGCACTTTATACGATCGCATTCTTCAGTGTAAACCAAAACAAAACTTATTTATAGCCAGCCCATTACTCATGGATGCCGTACAATTTCCTAAGAAACCGCCAGTCCCACGTAACACTAAGGATCACACATCATCAACATAACTAAAAAGGTGATTAGCATAAGCGATTTCAGTTATTCCAATCCAAATTGCGTACGTTGAATACGCCAGCCGTTAATCGTTTAGACTTTAGAACAAGACAGGCGCCTACGAGGGCGGGGCTCGCCTTCCTCCAACCGTATAAACAACTCAAGTACAACATTTAATTATCGCTCTTTATTAAACCACGCACCTATACGAAGAGCTGATACCAATCGCGGACGGATAAAACATCGTTTGGACGAGAGGATATTATATTTAACACCTTCTGACTTGTCCGTTTTGAGAGAGCATTGTGCTCTATTGTTCGGCTTTAGATTGGATGTGTGTATAATCGATGGACCATGACGGTTCCTAATTTGATTTATTAGGAAACGTTCTGTTTAATGTAAATAGTAATACGTCATTCTATCATTTGTTTGGCAATCGTTTTCATATCTACTATGAAAATATTACATTTTGATAACTAAAATAAAATAATGTTCTGCTTTATCTTTATAACATCATTTTCCATGAAAAATTTGTATGTATCCTTTGTAATTTACTTCCCTATTAAAATACTAAATTTTATATTGAAGAATATCCACCATGTTTGTTACTCGTATACCTACTACTGCTCCTACTAACGTTCTCTTAACTTTCTTCTTATCTTCTATCCGCTTTAAATATCATAACATAATTTCACAATTCATATTACCATTTCACAATAAATTAGCAGTGAAAATAGCTCATTATGTATAAAGATTGAAGTGCGCAAAACGGATCAAATGCTTGGGGCGCGAGTTCTGGCCGGTACATATTTTATCATGTGCGCTCACGCCTTGACCTGCCGGCAGTCTTGCCCGCCCTTTGCAGGCACGAACTGGAAGGATTTAGCAATAATTTCTGCATATAAAAATATATTTCTTCTTTACATCCATACTATTTACAGCAAACATAAATTTTCTGTCTTCTACAGGCAAGAATCTAAAGAATACCCAAATAGGTGTTATATTATCATCACCCTTGTTTTTGTTGCTTTTGGAGTGATAAAGGGATTATCTGAGGATTAAGGCCATTACCAACTACGCTAGAAAAGTTTGCATTGATGATTGATAGATCCACATTTCATTCAGCGTTTTTGATTTTGAACATGCCAGTTTCCTCATGATGATTTCCTTCATTAGTAGTGGTGATTTGGATAATGTGTTTCGACTGAAAGTATGTAGTAGAAAGTATATTTAAAACGTCTACTTTGAGGGCATAAGTACGTTTACCTTTTTAAAGCATTGAATTTTATGTGCGCTAATTACATATTTTTTATCATTAACAATCTCGCTGTTTATCATAAAATAACTTCTAATATCAATAAATTTTTTCGCAAAAGCAATAAATCTAATCAAAATAGGATATTGCAAATTATTAATGAATAAAATCTGACTGATAAAGATGTATTACAAACGATGATTATTTATGACCCACTTCAAAGGCGATAATTTTCAGATATGCTGCATAAGAAAGTATTGCAACTCTCATTTGATAAACATCAGGGAGATATGATCTAATACATCCATGAGATATGAATCCGCGCAATGATATTGTTATTAACAAAAAAATAATATCTAAGTTCCAATCATGATACGGTTTCGTCGTGTGCCATTCCAAACGTGGAGGTATTCTAAGAGTGCAGACTCTGGACGAAATATTCCTCATCACACGATCGAATTTGCTGCGAGTTGCGACCATATCGTCTCTTTTTGCTGATTACATCTCGTTTATGAATTCCTTCTTTGCATTCTGCAGTTCAGCCGACTATGGTATTTGACAGGTTTGATTTTTTTGAATGGGAGCAACATGCTGACAACATGGCTAACTTTGTAATCAAAATTAAAGAAACTAATACCATTAGATCCAGAAAAAAGTAAAATTAGATCAAGTATTGGAAGAATTTATAGGAAGAAGGTGGAAGTTGAAGGTGGCTCTATTATTAGGTTTTAAAACGCGTTATTAGCTAACTATTCCTGAATAATCCTGACTGAAAACCCTTTTCCGGTAGAGTTAATTTTATAAAGTGAGAAGAAAACTTTTTCAATTATATCAATACGTCTGTAATTGCATCCATCTCGTATGTTTGATCTCTTTGTATTGCAGAACGATCGAAAATATCTATACATAAAAATTTGCAAGCGAAGAAGAGCTAACTCCGTCCCTGCTTACGCCCAACATATAGAAGGGCGCTTGAAACATTGCAAGCATAATCTTATTGCAAACCATCATAATGAGATGTTATTTATTGAGCAATTTCTTTATTAATCACCTTTAGGTCGATAACCGCTAAAAGGTTAATAAATTGCATTAAAAAGTAAGACTAAATTTGGAGATGGAAAGTGTTGGAACTGTGATGTAAATAAATTTATTGTTACATGAAAATTACGGATATAATCTTAAACTTTTTGAATTGAAGATAAGGTTCATAAATGATGCATTAATATATCAATAATGTGTATACTATTTTCATGGAGTTTTTATAGAGAAATTTCTTAGTTTTAATTTAATAGAAAATGAAACAGAATGTTTTAACAAAGATAACCTTAATAAAGCGTGTTATAAAAATTAGTACTTTCAGCATAACGAGAGCTAAAACATCATTTAGATATGGAATCTCAGGCTAGGGTTCCGCACATTAACACTTAAGCCCTAGAACTTGTTAGACGCAATATTATTGGTATCAGCGGTCTCATGGACTAAGCCTATAATTTTCTTAACTAGCCTTACCATGTAGTTTCGCCTGCAGGTAAAGGGATATCGTTCATCTGTAGCACCTATTTATAATTTGTGTTCAATTTATTGAGCAATGTGACTGGCCGATGATTTTAAATCAAATGTTTATCTATATGTAATGTTAATCTTTAATTAATGACATATAAAATAATAATATGTAAAATTCTAATTTCTATATTTAGTTATAGTTGTTGTATTATGTTTGTTCAAGTTGATCGTATAATTTTGTAAGAATAGTTATTATAATCAAAAGTTTCTGCGGACGTTTACACTCGTATACAAGTAGAGCATGATATAACCTTTTTACTCTGATATTGATTATTGACCTTCTGTACATACGTGCCAAAATACTGATGACCAAACCAACAAAACTATAATATGGGGAAAACTAAACGGAAAAATGATGTAACGATTGCAATATGAACTGTGTGTATTTTCAAAACATATAACAGTATATTAATACCAGCAAGTATACCAATAATGACTAACACAACATAAATAATAGGTACTAGCAAACTTTAATGACTCAAGTTATTAAACTATTAAACGCTCCTCATTATTGTTATGAAAATAAATTATTAGAACACGATAAAATAACCACGTCACTGAAAAGGTAATGAGGATACATAAGAATTAAACTGAGGCAATTAAAAACAAAACAAAAAATGTTTAGCAAGCTGCATTGTGTTGTATCGATCGTGATAGAGGGTGTTCTTGGATCTTTAGATATATTTATTTAGGTTCCACATATTGTATACAGAATATTCATGTAAGGTTTTAAAGGAATGTGGATGTCTCGTATGCTCGCTGTGTAGATTTTGTAAAGATGTTACGCGCTTGAATAAAACATAGGTATTCTGTTCTGCTTCGACTTTCAAATGTTAGAATACAATTTATTTTAGATTAGTTGCTCTGTATAGAACAAATTTGATTGGCCGAAGATACTTAACCTCTTGTCGTTCTGCACATCAGCGAAAGGGCTCTCCCAGTGTCCAACTACGAATACTGAAAAAGTCAATAATATTTTCATGTAAGTTTTGTATCCAGTGAAAGTTGCGAAAAAAGTTGACTGTAAAGACTTCCCCATATTATCATAACCAGCAATAATTTTGACGAATTAAAGAATATCCTCATTCAGTCTATTCTTAAATCTTATACAAATCTACAATATTATAGCACCCTGTATAACCTAGAGCTAGCCACAGTGACTCAGCACAACAACGTTCTCATGTGGTTCGCGGCTTACAAACAAATAGTCGGTATCACAGTTTGAGAACCTCAGTGCTGTGACGTCATCCGATTAGCTTGCTCAGCACAATAGGTACATGTGGTTCTGAGAAATACTTTCATACGTGTGTTTGATGTGATTGACATTGAAATCCATGAGGTTGATTGGAATGTGCTTTTTACGAAGCAAATTCTAGTGCAGTTAATAGGAGCGTTTATTTTGAAAAACGGTCTACTTATTAGTTACCAATAGGTTAGGTAGTCATAAGCTGAGTAGGCTGGCCAATAAGATGGCTCATAGAATAAAACATAGGAAGATACAACAAGTAACTAAAATAACAAGCAAGATATAAAAATCCACCAGAGGACTGAGTCAAGATAAGTTTTCTGTACTATTTTGAATTATACAAAAATGCTGCTTCAATATCATCACAGTCTTCACGTCCATTAAATTAATTGAAATCGTGCAGAACCTAAAATCATGGGACAGGATTGAGTTATTTTAGGCAGCCTTAACAGCATCGCCTTAACGAAATAGATTTAACTTAGAAATGTCTCTATTTTAAGATTTATATTTTTAATTATAATTGCTATTTTTATGACATCAGGTTGGCTTTGCTGCTATTTCATACAAAATTATTGCATCTTGAAAAATCATCAGAACAATTCTTAACTACTCCAACTGCCCCATCTACAGCTGTTTCCTATAATATATCCTTGTCGTTTTTCCAATCCAGCATAATATATTATGCTGATAAGTAACACAGGTACCAGTACTTCTCCACCTGGACCTTCCACCACTAATCGGTTCACACAGCCGTCACACTTTTGTCTAACAGTCCAAAACAACAAATAGAGAGGCGATACCCATTCACAAAACCTATTATGTTAATTTAAAACACATCAGAGGCAGATAAGATCGCGGCTCGTTCACACCACACCTCCCGAAACAATAGTTAATAAGATGATTTATATCGATATCCAGATAGGTGAGTTCGACACGTCTAACATCGCTTTAGCATAATCTCGATTTAGGATCGAGTGCTCTATCGATTTGTGCTGAACAGAATCGGTGTATGATTCCCATCTGGGCGACCGTCTTCCGTGTTTCAATGAAATAATGGTCATTACTTTCTACATTGCTTAAAATCCATGGAACCATTTACTTCATGGATATTTTTAGGATTGATACAAGGGTATTTCTTCAAATATTACTAGCGTTTTATAATAGAGTCATCTTTATATACAAAATTATTAAACAATTAGTATTTAGTTTAGGATACCAGAATGTGTAAACATATTGGAAACGAAGCAATAATTTTGAGCCTTCATGTGTCCATTACATAAAAGAAAACACTATTTGCTCTTATATAACATTACATTGTACGCCATTGGTACGCAGCGGAGTCCGATCAGGGAGACAATAAATCATTAATTACTATTGTATCACGATTGCAGAAACCACAATGACCTAGTAGGAGTGACGTTACCGCCCAGAATGTGGCAATTAATTTGGTAAGAGTTGGTTATTTGGCGTACCGCAGCATGACGCGGAGGTTTGAACGCCCTCTATCTTACTTATTATAAAATAATGAAAGCCGCGCCGCCCGCTGCGCACTACAATTGCTCTCCTTAGGCGGGGAAGCCCGTTTAGCTATTTTAATTTTTAGTTTGTCTAATAACGGACTTGTTTCGTAAGCTGTCAATATCTGGAGGCAATCAACGGTCGCACGCTTCTCTTCGATTTTTAATTGTTCGTTGTATTGCTTTGCTCTGATTAGATGTTGTCCTGGATATTCGTTTGATTATATTGAGGTTAACGAAACTACAATGCGCGTAGTATACGATAAAAATCCGTTCCAATTGAATTTTGTTCGCTTACAAAAATCTTCTATTAGCTATACCAAATATCAGATATGCAAGTATTGTACAAACACTAAATTTTCTTTTCTTTTAAAAGTATTGAGATTTGTAGAAGTTGAAAAAAATTGTAGAGATTTCGATTTCAAAACAACTGATATAAGAAATCAAATACCCACCTATACAATAGTTATTCTTATGGTATTCAATAGAATCAACTAGATTTTAACATATATTATACATAGTATATAAATAAGTACCTAATACGAAATAATACACAAACACCAATAACATTGTAGCAGTTATTAGTGCTGTGTACCATTAGTTCTCTACATGGTTTGAAGGATTCTTAAGCTATTTTGTATCGTTTTACACGTTACCAATTTCCCAAATCCTCTATTAGAAAATGAAGAGTATTATCAATTTCCTACCACACAGCCATTACAAGTATCACTTACACAAGGTGTTGCGTAAAGCCGGGCGCGTCATGTGGCCAGTCGGTTGGTATCGCGTAATCTTTACGCGTCGCTGCTCAGTGCCCGTACCTACCCCCCGATTTGCGTAGTAATTATTGATGCATGCATAACCTACATATTATTTCGAATAATTATTTGTGGGCTAGGTGTTAATGCTAATGGGCTTAACTCGTATTTTGTGGTCGTAGTCAAGGGAGGATTGTATTTTTTGTTGCTCAATGTTCAAAGTTCCAGAAAATGTTTCACTATTTTTAATGCTGAATGTGTAGCTTAATAGAGAATTTTGCCTAATTAGAAAAGAGATGAACAAAAGTCCCTAAAATATTTGATCTATATTTTTCCGAATCCTATTTTAAAGAAAAGGTAGGTAAAAGGCGAACGTAAGACCCGAAAACGTCAGAGCTTTTCCATACAAGTAGTTGGAAAAACTCGTCTTGTCTATCTAAGCGGATAGGGGTGTGAAAGAAAAGAACATGAACAATGAATGTGATATTTGCTTACCTTTGTTAACATAGGCAGTATTAGGCACTACGTTTCAGTAAAAGAAAGTCTTCTTAATTTAATCAATACATTTACCTTTAAATGCGCTTTTTATTTTGAATAAGTAAGCATTCTAGGTACCTGCTTAACCCTGTATGGTGGCTATTCCTTCGAATTGTATCATATATTTCAATTTCATATCACCAAAACCTCGATCTCACTATTCATTATTGAATTATTAGCCTCCAAAGCTTGTAATATACTAGCATTACCCAACACAACTACAACCTTTTCTATCACTGTTAAACACCGATATGTCTAGTTAAACAAAAGTTTTATAAAGAATTCATGCAATTCACAAATGGTGAAATAAGCATCGATCAAGTTGAGCTTAATCAATGAAGTTATGGCGGCCTCTTTGCGGTCTAACTAACCGAACAAATTCGGGAGGTATGATGAATGGAGGTTCTTTAAAATTGACAAACTTGATTATCGTCCGTGAACGATAGAATAAAAGTTTTTATGTCAAATGGAAATGCTTCAAGATACTTTTAAAGTTAGTTTATAGTTAGGTCATTATAATGTAAGTTTTCATGGCATTATAATATCTAAAGATTCGAAATATAGGTACCTATTTGTATGTGTGTGACTGTGTTAGATAAATGGCTGGCTGTATTATATAAAGTTTGTAAATGACAAATTAATTTGAAATTTGAAATTTACTAAACTGACAGATGATAGAAAACTCATATTCTAACCAAAGCCGGTGCAAGTGACTAGCATTTATAAATGTAGCTATATTTTGTGAAAACGATGACGCAAGTTTACAATTGGTGCGTGTCTATAAATAACAAGTCCTAATTGTCACCATTTCTTAATTATTTTAAACCCTTTTACAAACGCAAGGTGTTCATTAACATACAGACCCTCATTTTATGACATATAAATCATATTATAAATTGCTGTTAATGAATCATTCGCTCTTACAATTTGCCTAGTTCGTTACTTGGTAATTAATTTATAGTGAGAGTAAATATATTTTTATTTTTTAATTAAATTACCTACATTCCTATATTTATATGTTAATTTTGAGGAAGCTTTTAAAATTGCATGGTTAGTTTGTAATTTGTCATCTTCATCGAATTAAATTG
This sequence comes from Colias nastes, assembly GCA_907164665.1. NCBI lineage: Eukaryota > Metazoa > Arthropoda > Insecta > Lepidoptera > Pieridae > Colias > Colias nastes. The sequence continues at coordinate 8,201 of CAJQZM010020230.1, read as the reverse complement.
GGTACCTAATTATCCCTAATTATATTATTTAATAAAAATTAAATATCAAAAACAAAATGTAGGAAAACAAATTTCGCATTTTTTTTAACAAAAAGTCATAAGCAGATTCGTATGCATTTGAATATAACAGAACAATTAAAGATTTGCATACCTACTAATAATTTCTTTAACTTTAACATATCACACTTAAATGAAATACTAAACTATTACTACCTTAACCTACGGCTACTTATCAACAAAACGAACTAATTGCAAGAAGATTTTACTGGTATTTTACTATAACAACCAATGCACCTTCATTCACATCGTACATCGGTGTCCTAGCGCGTCCAAGACTGCTGACTCAGCATCATCTCTTTAACTCTTCCAGCGATTGTTCGAGCATTGTCATGTCAATACGCCTCCCACCGGTTAATTGATCCATTGAAATGTTACATTTTTTAGCCCTAACCTTGCATTTTTTAGAGGACGCAATTTTGTTTTTTTGATGTGTAGGGGGGGTCAGTGTGAAGCTAAAACCAAGTTTGTGGGGTCGCCACCCTTGTCCCACGGCCGCCATCTTGAAAATAGCGGTTGAAATGGTTTTTACGATATATCTCTTAAACTATTTAACTGATAAAAAAATATCGTTAACATTATTTGTTGCAAATTAAATTCTCTACAACTTTGGTGTAGTAACTTTTAGTCGTAGAACTATAAATAAAAAAGTTATAAGCGAAAATGTTCAGAAATTAGAGCCATTTATATTTTTCAATAAAACTTTTTTTTATCATTTTACGAAGAAATGATATCAGACCATTTTTGTAGATTGTTTTTCGAGGAACAACTTTTATGTACAACATTTTTTCATAACGTCAATAACTAAGGTTTTACAGCGCTCTGAAGTGAGTACTATTTTTCAGTACTCTTAACTATACATATATTGGCTATTGGCTCTTTTCTCATACTCCAGAACAATAGAAGCACACTGCAGAACATTTCAGACCTGCTTTTCGACGTAAAAAAAAGTCGCGCTTCCAGACTCTACCTCCTGGGTGGTGGGGAAAAGATTCAATAATTAATTATTAGTAATATTGCAAAATTAATTATTAAAAATATTATAATAACAAAAAAAAACCATTACTGATGACAAATTATTATTAGTACACACATAATATAAGTATACTGTATAGTTCAGAGTACTGAAAATTAGTACTCACTTCGGAGCGCTGTAAAACCTTAGCTATTTAATTAATGAAAAAATGTTGTATATAAAAGTTGTTCCTCGAAAAACAATCTACAAAAATGGTCAAATATCATTTCTACGTAAAATTATAAAAAAAAGTTTTATTGAGAAATATAAATATCTCTAATTTCTAAACATTTTCGCTTATAACTTTTTTATTTATAGTTCTACGACAAAAAGTTGCAGGATCAAAGTTGTAGAGTATTTAATTTGCAACAAATAATGTGAACACATTTTTTTTATCAAATAAATAGTTTAAGAGATATATCGTAAAAACCATATCAACCGCTATTTTCAAGATGGCGGCCGTGGGACAAGGGTGGCGACCCCACAAACTTGGTGATAGCTTCACACTGACCACCCCTACACATCAAAAAAATAAAATTGCGTCCTCTAAAAAATGCAACCCCAAATGTAACTTTTCAATGGACCAAATTACTTTTCATTAGACAATACCGCTGTGTTTCCAATTGTTGGACGTTGTGAAATGTTTAATGTGTGTTAATTTTTCGTCTAGAGATATGCAAATATCATCGTGATAAAAGCGAGTTCTGACCGTGGCCTGTCGTTGAATTGGTACCATGATATACGTATATTTACAAACGAATAAACGTAATCTTGGAAGTGTTTGTTACACATACCTATTTGGTTTTGGTGTTGATTCAAATCTGAATGTTTGTGAAATCACTTAAATGTTAGAGATAATACCTAAATTATGCATATAAGTAGGTTCTATATGTAACTATGCTTGAATTATTGCCAAAACTCAGAAAAAGTCAATTTACCAACTATGATACAGAAACAAGAAACTGTAGATTCTATACATTATGTAATGATACACTTTTTATTTATGTACATTCATGTTTTACTCTAATTCTAACAAAACTCCATAAAATAAGATGCTCTGGTATTTTTGAACTGAGGTAAAAATCGTTAATTGCCTACATGTGCAATTCGTAATCTGCATACCAAATCGCAATTCCACTCACTTGATTTCTATTTATTGATTAACTAATTGAATATACATACCTACAAACTTTCTTATAATAATAATAATAGCATTCTTTCGAAAGTCAATTTTAGCTACTAGAGTCGCCATATATTAGCGCTTGTCACTGCTAAAGTATTGCTTACATGGGCCCTATTGGCATATTGAGTAATTACATGGATCTGAGTATTATAGTTGTGTAATTGATGGCTGGGACTATGATAAATGATGTGGCTATAAAGATATTATTTATTAATATCATTTTGAATACGGCAAGCTCTAATTGAAGGCATGATTATAGGAGTTAGGTGTTAATAACTTTTGGATGTTTAATGTTTATGTCAAGATAAAAATTATGAGTGTCTAATTAAATAATGTGCTCGCTGCGAATTTCAAAATGACGTTTTAGATTTTTATTACACACGCGAATTTCATACTTTTATTGTGACACGTTAATTGATCGACATACCTACCTTCCTTACAATAGATATATTTTTATAGTTATCACACAGTTTAAAATATAATCCAAATTCTGCAATTACGTATAATTTACTTAAATATGTTGAAGAATGTGTAATTACAGGTCAATGAATATTACCTAAGTATTACCTTTTATATAACGTGGATGCCGCTCCTTACAGAAGGTTGGTGTGAAGCAATAACCCTGTGAATTAATACTCCTTTGTTTCGGTTGCGGTAGCGGAAATAAACTGAATAGTATACCGATTCCATACATTCATATTTTAATGTTTATTGTGAGTGCGCTACTTATTTTCATATATTTGTAGGTACTGAAACGTATTACCTATACCTAGGTAAGTTCTCAAATTTCTACAATATCATGTAAAAAAACATATTTTTAATATTTATTTCAGGTAAATTGTGATAGTACCTTCTTGTTCAAGATGTGATGTTTGAAATAAAACTTAAATAGCTTTGTCACTTGATGGAATAGGTCGGACACACAGTGTGACAGTGCAATTATTTTTATTAAACCTTTTATTTAACCCTTTTTTTTATTTAACTAGCAGTGTGTTCAAATACTATTCGATTTCTTGGTACTTACTTATTATTTAGTGATATCCAAGTAAATACGGTTAATTCTAGTTTTCACCATAGTTAAAGCAGAAGGAGTTACTATCGCACCTGATAATATATCAAGATCTAAAAGAAATTTCAGGGTTTACTTGGATAAATTTAGTATAGTGGCGTCGTAAGCTACGCAAGTTAGATATAAAGGGTCAGGATGGTCGTGCCCGAAGGACATTCACTAGCGCATTTACATGCTAATAGCTAGAATGCGGTCAGCTTTAATTGCTACCCGACACCGTGAAGTACACAAAATTTAGTGTAAACCTGCCTACACACTATACCGTAAGGGAACCGTAATAGGCCCTTTACTTGATTTATACACACTATTTTCAAACAATTTTTCTCGTGAAACACATCTAGTATAATGTGAACGCACCCTAAGAAAATTTGTATATAAAGCCCATAAAACGTGTTTAACTATTTGGAACATAAAATATGTTTATTGGGTTTTAACGGTGTTTAAGTTTTTGTGAGTAAATCGCCTTGTTTCGGGTTAGATCATCTTATCGCTATAGTGACGCAATTTAATTAGAGTAATAAAAACTGATGATCCTTTCCGAGTAATGAAAAGCTGTATTCGTTTAAATTGAAAAATATTTGGGTACATTACATTTATTTTATGTTTAAGCGTACACAGCTACACTTAGATAGGTACTTGCCTTTATCTAGATAACCAAAATTTGGTTGATCATTGCTTAGCAAAACAGTTCTGCAAGTAGTCGTAATTGAAAATTATTTATTTTTACAAAATAATATTTGACTAAGTATGTAAGAACTTATACAGTTCTTGCAAGTTTTATAATCAGTAACTAGTTCAACAAAATATTGAATATTTTCTTGGAATACACCATACAATACAATAACTACATGTATCACCTCTAATTAAAGTAGTATTAAATAATATTTATACCTAAAACTATATCTACAGCCATTACCGCTAACATTAGCGATAATAGCTTTTAAACTTCGACTCCAAGAATTGGTGTGTATTTTATGATATCAACTAGGTTTCATGTTTTCCCGCCATTCGTGGGGCTCCGTCTTGACCTGGGTAATAACAATTAATTAAAATACAATGTAGGTGCCTGAACCACATCGCTACCACAAGGGCTACATGTCAAAATGTCAACTTGGCAAAATATATACCGTTTACGTAATAGACTAAGGGACTCTACCCATTATAACGTATCATACTATGATAGTAATAGGAACGTGTCAGGATCGGAAAGCAACACGATTTGCTTTATGCCCTATTACGAATCAAAGCTGTATGTGTATCGGCTTTAATGGACGATTGTTGATACTCCGTGCATGCCACGTGACGGTGCTGATCGGTGACGAAACGATCTAGAGGGAATAGTCTAATGGGCCCTCTTCACAAAGGGCATCCCTGGGCAAGTAGAGGCAATCAAGATAGTGTAGAGGGCCTAAATCTTCAAGCGTAGAGTGAACAGGTACCTTCTAGGGAAGCGCGTACCATCTAAGACCACATATCAGCTTAACATCAGGCGAGATTGTGGTCAAGCTCTTCCCTATCGACAATAAAAATAAAAATAAATTTCTATGATCGGACGTCATTGTAGATGTTAATTCATAATTGGCGTAATGGCGGCAAACATCGACGATCATTTGTTGAGCCAACGCTGCTCATTGTGAAGAGGGCCCATTAATTTTCAATACAAAGAATTTATTTGACACCTTTCTGTTACGGTCATAGTATGATACGTGGGTAGAGTCCGTTATACGACTAAACTAAATATTGTGTTTATTGCAATTTGTTCACCTTGTTAGGGATGATTATAAATTGGCAGTGTAATGTTATGATAATGTTTGTAAAGGAATAAATAAGTTGTTTGTATATGTTTGAAATTGTTTACGATGGTTATTTGTTATTAATTAGAGTGTTGAAGCTTGTTTGTGTAGTGCTTGGCGCTTGGCATACAACATTCTAATGTTAAAAAAAACGTTATTGGTAAACCATAATGCATAATATTACACCTTTACAGGTTACATATTCGATGGCTGATGAATAGATTAAGTTTCCTTTAACTGTGATGCAATTAAAATCAATACTAAATTATAGATTATTTTTAAACAATCTATAAATATGACATAAAAAGTATATAAGTAGGTAGGATAATAACAAAGTGTCTACGTATTAATAACCACATTTAAATAACAGAATAATAAGGTAGATATTTAAATCGTAACAAATAGGTAGGTACCGCTAACACCAAAAGAATCTGATAATTCATATCAATAATAATCAACAGCAATATCATAATTATCCTCCTTAGGAACAGATTTAGATTATTAGGTACCTACGTGATTTTTAATCAAAACAAAATAGACACCTGTGTAAGTACACAATATTATATTGAAAAATACGTAAGTAGAAATATTTTTGATCCATATTGAAATGTTTTTGGCTGGACCACGATTTTATCTCAGTAGCCAATGTTCACTGAGTGTGAATTGGATGATAAGTGTGGACGAAAAAACGGAAAAGTTATTTTGACCAAGTTTTGTGTAACTAAATTGAAAAATGTAGTAAAATAGTAGATAGATATTGCAACCGTATTCTTTATTTTTTTTCACATTTATTATTTACTAGCTGCGCTTCGCGATTTCACCCGCGTGGCTCCGCTCCTGTAGGCCTTAGCGTAATGATATATAGCCTTCCTCGATAAATGGGCTATTTAAAACCTAAAGAATTTTTCAAATCGGACCAGTAGTTCCTGAGATTTGCGCGTTCAAACAAACAAACAAACTCTTCAGCTTTATAATGTTAGTATAGATTGATAAAAAATGATTTTCATCATAGAAGTCTACCTACTTGACCAAACTTTTTATTGTAGTTTTGTTAAACCTTGTTTTTAACGTTCGAATGTTTTTGTTGGCCGTTTCATGTTTCTTCACGAAGTTTTCACTGATCAGGAATATATATAAATTTAAGAGAATGCAATATTTCCTTAATTTTGAAATTAAAAATTAATTCCAATATTCTAGTTATACGAATCGAAATTGAAAACAATAGTAAGATAATTGCAGACCACCTGGTTGCAAAAGGAGCGGCAATACGTACTAACCTTTCAAATAAGATTGTTATTTTGATTTTGATCTGAGTTAAATGCCGAAACAATATCTACTGCAATGCCTTTATCACTGTTTTAACTGATTTTCATATACTCTATAATCTGAATTTATTAGATAATTATTTTTAGTTTGATTTGTGTTTCAACTTCTATTAACCCCTTAAAACCCACCTATACTATACTGTTGTATAGGTCTAAGGGTTGTTCTAATGAATATATTATTTACACGTATATATCCCCAATATTTATGGTGTGGTGAAATTTGACTAGGTTAGGTGATATTATTATTCTATTCATTGTCCGTCAGAATCGATTAAAAAAAGAGCCTGTGAGCCAAGCACACGTGTCAGAAGTGTAACTTATTTGGCAGCATTCAAAGACACCAAAATCTTCGCCTTACTCTGTGACGTGAGTCGTGACGGTACCGCCATGACGCGACCTTTAAATTATTGTACTCTCAACGCGCCTAAAGAAGTTTGTTTCACTTCAATAATTGATCGAAGCAATAAGCTTTCTTCTTTATTTCATTTTTTAAACAAGAATAGCTTAAAAATAGACTTTATTCAATTTTTAAGCTATTCTTGTTTTAAAAAGTAACATCTCTACCATGCTTTAATTTCTACGCGAATAAAAAGAACCACTTAAATCAGTTGTAAAACCCAACAATAACACAACCAAGACGACGCTTTAAATAATTTTATTAATTCCCTCCGCTTTTGTCAGTCTATAATAATTTCACGAGCGAAGTACGGAGCGAGGGCTGAATGGCTGCTATCAGAAACAACAATGACTTTCTGACTCACTGCTCATCTGAAGTAATTCGCATTTTTCACGGAAGAGACGACGCGGCACACTAGTGCTTGAGATAGCTAATTTTTGTAAATAAATACCTATTATATAGATGGAGATTTTGGTGTGATAAGATTGGTAGAAATATTTGAGGGTATAGTTTCGTAATTCATAACTGGCAAGGTGTCTCTAAGAATAGGTAGAGTCTCTCTTAGTTTCGTCTTATAGTATAAAAGTGGATTAGGTATTAAAAAAAACAACGTAAACCATATTAACACTTCAATTATGTTATCAAAAATATAAATAACTTTCTGTTTCTTTTCTTGCTGATTTCACATTGAAATTTTGAATTTGAATTAAAGATGCATCTTCAATTAGGTACCAAGCCTTTTTATCATAAAAAATAGTGTAGAGTGTCAAAAATTGCAGAAATTCTGTCCAATGATATCGGGCTCCGGACACGAGGCCAACAGCTGACTCTGTTACTAAAATATACACTACATGCTTGATTTATAGATAAATACTAACTATGAATTTTGTCTGAAAATTTTACTATCTACTCATACATACTATCTCAATTCCATGTTTAGTAGTTTTAATTAAATATAAATATACTTAGGTAAGTATTGGATTTTACATTGTGAAATATTAAACTGAAACTTTTTTCCATAATTACAATACATTTTAAACGTCCATTTACTTTTTTCTACATTTGCAAAACAAATGTATTTTAAAAAATACCTCAAATTAATAATATTTTGTATCCACCTCTATCAATCTAAGTCTATAGATATATATTTGTCTGACACTATTAGTATACTGTCTGGTATTGGTAGCACCTACAATCTACGTTATACAAGTAAGTAGCATATAATCTCCACTTTAAATGTGTAATCTGTTTTTCCAGCATATACTCGCGGCTCGTCATCACCACGGTCCACGTGCGCAGCGCCCGTTAATTGACTTCGGCTCCAAGTTCCAGTATTGCCAGTCATCCTAGTTTTGTATTTTT
>CAJQZM010020229.1:0-14105 GCA_907164665.1 Colias nastes | reverse complement strand
ACGGACGTCGGTTGGATGCAAATAACAGGTCCGACGATCGCCTAACGAGCGCTGCAAAACTAAGAACAAACCTGAAGTTTGACGACCGATTGACGGAGTCAGTAGTGAGTATCTTACAATCCAAAAGCTTTTTCAGGAAATAATTAAGTCCGTCCAAGGAAAACAAGAAAATCGTTGAATAATTAGTAGTCTCCAAAGTATTAATTAAGCTTATCAGTTCTTAGTTTAAGCTCTTTTTTATAAAAACCTGTGTGACGTGTCTAGAATTTTTTGTTCCTCAGTGTTTGTTAATTTTTAAACAACTATCAGTATTCTACTGGTTATAGTTATAACATACCAAGGATACAAAACAAATGTTAATTTTAATTAAATTATTTAATTACATAAACATTATACAAGATATTTAAATAAAACCCATATTAGTATAGATAAACATGAACTAATGAAGACATCGAGTATGCTTCATGATACGGCTTACCGTAGATACCATTTGATTATAATACTGGTTGGCCTTAGCCAACCAGTATTATAATCAAATGGTATCTACAAATCTACAAATGACTACAAAAACTGAATAAAAAATTGCACAGAACTGTCAAAGCTTATATTGAGTTATAAATAGGACTTGCACGTAAATGACCTATTGTGAAACGTGAACTATAGGGACAATGAAACCGTAACAATGGCATCGTGGGAACCACGTTACAAATTGGCAGGGGTCAAGTGTCTGCAGACTGCACTGCGCGGTGCACTCAATACAGTTATACATAACATCATTAAAAATGCAATGCTTTACATAATAATTACTAAACACTATTTAACTCGATATGGAATGGCTTATGGCATTTGTTTTACTGCTACTTTACTTGAATAGCAAAAATGTACTTCGCAACAACGATATAGGTAACCAAATCATAACTAACATCACATAAATTCTTAAAGAAGATAATGTTAAATATACTTTAAAAATAAATTCAAAAATATGTATGCCTAAATCTTAATCGTCTTCGTATAAACAAAAGGAAGAATTCGGAATGTCTGTGAGCTGTGGGTACGTTCAATTCAGTTTACCTGCTCAGGTTGAGTCAGTTATTTTAAAACAAAACAGAAGTAGATTAACCGTTGACCTTGGCCAGTGTGCAACAGATAATATAATCGGTAAAAGGAAATTCTTAAGGAACACACACCGTGAATAAACAAAGAGACAGACCAAGAATTTACCTATGATAATCACCCTTTATGTCATGAGTATTCGCCTTATAAAAGAAGCTTTAGACGAGGATGTTAATAAGCCTCTGGTATGCGATGAACAAGGTTACGTTAGAGATAATGATGTTTAGAACTGTAAAGCTCACACACATAGTAATGACCAAGATATTTCTATTAAGGGAACAGTGTTTGTAATGACGTATTAGAAAAATATTATTAAAACATAACTCGTTTTTACCCATAATAGAAGGGAGAAGTCGTGTGTGAGAAGATGTACAGGCGATAAATCAATTCCACAACGGATAAGATTATTTACAAAATGTTTCAGTCACAACAATGCTGCTAAAACTAATATTTGTCAACGTGCTAAAGAATATTTTACATTCTTAAAGTTATTTTTTTCAATTATGTCTGAATGGGTATCGGAAAATATTTTTGTTTGGCTTTTGTTCAAATATTTACTATTATATTCGTATGATGATAGGGTGCGCAGTCTATAAACGACAATGACAAAACTGCGTCTGCTAGATTTATGCCATGCCCTCATGGCATGGAGCTGTATGTAATATGTCATCTAAAGAGCGGCATGCTTGTATCAGCTGTTAATTTGATGCTAATAAAATTATAATGAGATTGATACTCTTAATAAATTATATTGTATGTTAAAAGAGGAAGTAAGTGACGTAAATTGGAAATTAAATGAAGATTAAGAACAGGTTACAATTTTTTTAAATCTGTAAGGGGCAATGTAATAATTCAGAAGACAAAGTGCTAAAAACAAAGATAAAATATAAATTAAATGTAAACTCTCTCTTTTACACACAATTCACGAGTTTTTAGATAAAACTATAACATAACAAATTTCACATCAACATTATAAATTTGTTTAAAATTTAAGTCTATTAAAATTATTTTTACCGCGGTTGCCGGTACTAAAAGCTTATAAAAATGTATATTTCATATCGATTCCCATAGCATTTAGACACGCTATCAAGTTTATTGCAATCGCTAATTGCTTGGTGTTATATTTTCGATACGCCGGTATAAACTACACATACCAAGCTAACACCCATTATAGTTAAAAAATAATCAAGTTATTTATATTTTGGCACTCAAGACATTATGTATCCCGATCTTTTATTGCACTGAAGCTTAGTATTGAAGTTTAGCAGTAGTTAGTATTCTCTCGAGGTAGGCAAAGAAAACAAAAATATTGAAAACAACATTATTTGTGTAACTTCACCATTCCAACTAGGTCGTTATTTTTACCAGCTGCAAGGCAAGTGGACAACGCGTTGTTCGCGACTGTTTTGGCCCAGTTCCTGCTTTTTATACGCTTAGTAACTGAGAGTTGAGACACGAGTGGGTTTCTTGATTTTCATTAGACAAGTTAACCGTAACTAGAACGCATCCGGCCCAATCAGAGCGCACCGACGAACCCACAATCGATTGACACTGCAACCGGATTCTGTTTGCTTGAATATCGAAAAATCTTCAAGGGTCAAACCCTCGAATCAATTTACTTCAATATTTTATTAAAAGCTTTCAAATTTAAATTGGGCAGTAAATGAATGCTATCGTAATTTTGGCAAATACCTTAGGTCTTAGACCACAGTAAGCCACATTGCTATTGGGATGACGCATTTTATATTGTCCACCATATTTTAACTTGCACGTATTCAAATAATTATTAATGGAAATTCAATTTTTGTGAAAACCTTTGTATAGTTAAGTAAAAGCAAGTTTTTGCATTTATTACAAGTTGTAATTTGCGACACGCATAATGTGCATGTCCTTTTTCTGATTCATGACTAGACGTCAGTTACTACGTTACTACCTTGAAAATTACTTTCTAAAGCCTTTGACAATAATGTTCAGTTACTGATATTTTAAGTGATTCTTTGTTAAGAATCATATTATAAAATAAATTACTTAATGTAAGGCTTGTTTTTAAAATACAACACAATCTTTATTCCCTTTAGCCTAGGTACTTAGGATTTCGTCGTTTAAATCTTAAGCTGTTTTTAAAAATGTTTCGCTATTATCCTAGTTAAACGTTCTAGTTATACAATTACATATCGCTAACAGATGGTTGAAATCTCAGTTATACCAATATCATGCGGGCGAAGCTATGTTTTATTTACATCGAAAGAAAAATTGGCGCAACTCCAAACCGTTCCAACGAACGGATTCACCGAGCCCGCCTATATCTCTGTATTTTGTAATAATATTATAGCATTAAGAAAACGAGCCTCTTTGACGTCGGGTCTATTTCAATAACTGCATATAATTGGTAAGATATCAACTCGCAATCATGAAGCAGTCGATGTTATTCATCAACTGACCGTAGTACCGCAAGTAATTTACTGTAACCGATAGAATTGGCCGACATACACTCAGATTGGAAATGTTAACAGTTGGTCAACCGGATTGACACACTTCTTTCTTACGCGACTCTTTAGATCTAATTTACGTAAAGCGCTTCAAATACGCGATCAGTAATCGGAGGAAACGGATGGACAGACATGGAAACTAGTTAAGATGCCATTAACGGATCGCCAGCATTTAATCAAATACTGGTTATTGATGGCTCGATATTTTTTTATGCATAATGACAAAGTCAAGGATGTTGAGTGGTTTTGTGAGATCGAGCAACATTTTTTTCCGTTGTGAACAGTTTCAAAACATTATTTAGTTTTATGCTGTGCATTTGCGAAACTCAGGAATTTGAAAATGCAAATATAATGTGTACGTAAATTATGTAAATCAAATATAAACACTGTATTACGTGACATTGGCTATAATATTATCGTTGATGTAAAATTGCGACATGCACAAATAGAAATGACTCAGTTTAGTTATCGAAAACGGAACGTGATCGGATACGGTGATATGAAAATCTAGTAAAATTTGCACTAGCGCAGTTAAAACTGCAATAAAAGTGCCTATGAAGTTCAACCGAGTTGTGGAACTGGATTTTTAAATTCAGCAGAACCACCTACCTACACTATAAGAAACGCGAGTTCACTGACTCATAAAAACTTATCTGTTTTGTCAAAAAAAGTGGTAGTCTCTTTTAATAGAACTCGAGGACAATATGAACAATTCATGTTTTGTAACGAAACAGTTCTGTAATAATAATAAAGTTATCCATAAACCTGAACTTTACAAACAACCCTTCTATTTTTGAATTCTGCAACGGCTATGTAAAACATACATCAGTTTGATTTATTCTTTGTTTGGATGTCTTACCTGAGTGAACTGTGAAGATATTTTTGTGTGGTCTTCTTGGTAGGCCTTTCGGGCTTTCCGCCGTTCCGTCATCAGAGTGTTAAGGCGGTCGAGGGCACGGGACTCCAATGCTTCGGCGTTGGTTTTTATTAACCGGCTCGTGTTTTCCCATTCTTCTGTCATGGTTCGCCATGCTGATGCGATCAAGGAACCTTTGAAAGGATATTAAAAATCGTTACTTTAAGCCTACATATTTATGATGATCAGGATAATGATTTATGCATATCGGAGCTTAATATAATATTATCTTATAAGATAAATAAATTAGCTTAAGTTATTTAAATTAATGACCCATTTACTTGAATAAAGCGACAGCCTAAGTAAGTATGTGCCTAGTGCCTACTTTAATTAATCCTATTTAACATAATAGAATTAAAAGTGATTTAGAAGCCTAGATTGCATTATTAGAACGAATAATTAATTTACGTAAAATTAGGCAGTCTCTAGAATACCTATTAAGTTTTAATTGGATAAGAATAGGTGGAAGATTATACCTATGTGGCTATGTTTTATGCCGCGGCCACACATTGGAGATATTTGCACCAACGTAATGTTTTGCGCCCAATGCACCAATGTTCAATGTTCAATTGCGTCCAATCACTGTCCAATGCCCAATACTAACGCGCTCAGTGTCGGTTTTCGATACACGTTCAAAGGAGAGGGGAATGAAAGGGGAGTGCGCGGGGGCATCTTGGACACAACGCCGCGCTCGCGCCACACATATCGTCTCTGTCAGTCGCCTGAAGTGTGCATTTTTATCATCCACCATCGCCTTTTCTTTCGTTGATTACTTGTCTGATGCAAGTAATAAGCATATGTACCTAGTCCGTACGCGTAAGCCGCTAGTTAGCTACTATTATGTATTCTGTGCCGCTAGTGCAAATAAATTATCGTCCATCGTCTTCGCTTCTCTGCTACCACAGTTGGGACTGGCTCAATGAGCTAGTCTGTTTCCATTGATTGGTTACAAAGTTGACATTGAAGCCAATGTATAGTGCAGTAGTTTGATCATTTCAAATTATAGCCAATAACTATTGGACGCAAAGTTGAATCCAACGTGAGGCCGCGGCTTTACCCAGTGCAAAGGGAGCATGCTCGACACATTTGTATGGATGTTCACAATGTGACGACGGGTCTTATTGGGAATTTGCAGGGTAGGTAGGTTTATCGTTCGGAACAATTTCACGCAAAATTAAAGGCATTTATGAAACGGATGATTATGCTTCTTGGCTGCGACTTTTACACACTGTTATACAAATATATAGGTAGCACAGAATATATTATATTTACATAAATATTTCAAAAGGTACAAACTCAGCATAATATAGAAACAACTGCACAAGCTTATTTGCATTTTGGTCAACATTCATGAGAATGACGTAAGAACTTTCTTACTTTCATGTTTGTGTGACAAAACGATTGCAACGCGTTTCTCCTAATTAGGAGGGACCCACTTAAGGTCAATAAATACAGTTATTTGTCATTATATTAAAGTTTAAACCTACATCGCCAAAAAAAAACTGTAAAAATTTCCAACGAAACTTTAAGAAATTTGAATGTAGACAATCACTAAAATTTGAATCTACATTATTTGACGTCTATATTTTTCTATTTTTCTACCCTGCAAAATTAAATTAAAATATTATTTATTTAGGTACCTACTTGAACGTTTTTTATATCAAATTAATTATTATTATTAATGTGTTTGTGGTATCAATGCATCGAGATATATGTACGTAGTACATACTATCTCGATGTATCAATGTTGGTTTTTAAGAATCCCATCAATTTTAAACCATAGTTCGTGTAAACTATGAATTTCAATACAACGTGCTTTGTAATAATAATATGCTGTTTAGACATTTCACTCATTCAAAGTTGATCTTTGGTATTTACCGTTCAGTTCCTCGCATTTATCCATCTTTTGTCCTTGTGCGGCAGCGGCGGAGAGCGCAAGAGCATACTCCCTATCGCTCTTCATCTTTGCTTGCAAGCTACGCTTCATTGTCTCCATGAGACGCAGTTCAGCGTCTTGCCGAGCCAGCAGCGCCTCGTGGGCCGCCCTACCTGCACCACTCGACGTGTAACCCATTGTAAACAAACTTTACACTAGTGCACTCACTTTACAATTTACATCGCAACGTAAACACAACACAATTCACATCACTATTACCGTTATCACTGCATCATGTTTGATATCAATGAGGAAAAATGTTAATGTTGAATCTATTTTTATAGTGACAATATTTAATGAGTTGAGTTTATGCACGACCGTTGCGTTAAGAAAAATGAATTAAAAAGTAATAAACGAAGGTATGACTCGCGAGGCGGGCGACACGACGTCCGTTCCGCGTAGGCGCGCGACGAGAATGATGCCATCTATTGCGATATCGGTTTGCGCCTTGAGAATTGAGATTCGAGTTGTTGGTCTGCCAACCGCCACTGATAGCTATTAGCTACATGGTAGCTAAAGCTACAGGCTGCAAAAGTACAATCAACTCGAGGATGGGATCATGTGATCATGTTTGACCTCTAATAAAAACAAATAGGTACAAAAGGTTCTCATCAAAATACAGGTAAAATGTAGATCTAATATGGATCCGTCTGCTGACGAACCATGGGTTCATCCGATTTTTGAAATCAGTCTTACATTATTGATAAGCGCGTTCAAATATACAAACAATTTTTTTTTGTGCAAAAGATAAAATTTTTAAACTGCTTTTGTGCAACAAATATATATTATATAACTAGCTTTCCGCCCGCGGCTTCGCCCGCGTTTTGAAAGAAAAACCCGCATAGTTCCCGTTCCCGTGGGATTTCCGGGATGAAACCTATCCTATGTGTTAATCCAAGTTACCCTCTATATGAATGCCTAAATTTCATTGTAGGTAATCGGTTTAGTAGTATTTGTGTGAAAGAGTAACAAACACGTGTGCGAAAGTTAGTGAGGATGTGTGTGTACACATCCTCACTAACTTTCGCATATTTTATAATATTAGTAGGAGTAGGATATATTTGTTGCACAATAGTTACTGAATATATAAAATACCTAAAATAATCCTCGACTTCTTTTATTTTTTACTAGGCACACGGAGTCGTTATTACTTATTACTTCAAAACAGAAGGAATTTCATAGAAAGTTACCCTGCATACCTACTTATATCTTATGCGACGAATTTTCAAAAAACCTTATTGCTCACTCTTTGTTGCAGTAAAGTTGCAGTACGCTATGTACATTTATTTGGGATATGCGTCGATAGGAAGATTTAAGATTTTTTTCTTTCATGGAGATTTAAAAAAAATAATGGCGCCAACTTTTAAGTGGCAAACTTAAAAATAATATGCCGCCATTATTATTTTTTTTTAATGTCAGCCTACCGGCTACCAGGAAGCGGTTGTCCTTGTTAGATTATCTATATTGAGACAAAAATAATATAATATTTACGTATAAAAATTCAATTGATTTTCATTTATTGGCATGATTTTAGAAATAAAAATATAGCCAGGCCGCGGACGGACGTCGGGCCCAGTTACCACCTCAATAAAAACATGTACTAAGCGAGCTCTCTGACATGATAAGTACTGTATATTGATTATTTATATTATATAATAATATTTTTAAAAGAAATTTTATATCTATTATCTAGGCTTGATCTAGGATATCGGTACCCGTAATACAGATAATCTATATAAAATAAGAACACATCAAAATAAGAATTATCGGTATCAGTACAGCCGTTGACCGTTCACGCGTGATACCATGGCGTGACCCGGTCACGGGCCATACCGTGGTCTGTGACCAAGGATAATAGGGTTCATTTTTTTTATATAGAAGATTGTGTAGTTGAGAAAGTTATTTTTATTTTATTATCATTAAAAAAATATTCATTATTTATATTTAGTCAATGATAACATCTTTGTAAACAACATAATAAACAAGATCTTCCTCGCGTAGCTACGTAATATGTATAGCTTCGTTTCATTGGAAATAGTCACATAGATTCACAGCTTATCATCTATTAAATCCTCACAGTATTGCGCTGCATAGCATAATTCGGGTGGAAAAGAAGCCTAAACGGCCACGGTCGTTACCGTTTTAATAAGGTTTTAATATACCACAGAATAACCTGGGTGCTTTTCCACCAATAAAGTGCGAGGATGTTTAGCGAGGTATGAGTTTGTAAATAACCAATAATATCGCTTCAAACTCAACTAAATGAGTTACTACGTGCGATAAGCTTCGATAGCACCCTTAAAATAGGTAGGTAGTAGGTACTACGCGTGGAAATCAAAAAGAGGTAATATTGTCTGGCTAACGAAAGATGAGACTGGAAAAAGGCGGCAAATTCAAAAAATCAACATATGGCAACTTAGGTTATAGTTGGAAATATAGTTTTAATACTTTTATTTATTATTTTCTCTTACGAGCAAAAAAAAAAACAACAAACTCTTCATCTTTATAATATTGTTTTATGTAATATAGTACAGTTAAGTGATACAGATAGACAAAAAAGAACACCGAATTAAAGCAAGAAAAAAACACAATAAAAATACAATTAAAGTTTGTTTAATCAATATAACCATATTAAATCTAAAAATTCAACCGCGAGTGAATAGTAAGAATCACTATCATTATCTCTGACTCTTATTATGAACTCTTCCATTTCTGCAGTTATTCCATCTCGTTTTTTATACTATCTTCAACACGAATAACATGGTCCGGTCATAGAAGAAATCTCGTCAAGATACTGATTTTGTGTCTTTAAACATTTTGAACGAAACAGATCATTCAATTTTTTTTATTGTTGCTTGAATAGTTTATAACTGGACTATTGGTATCATCCATGTTACCTGCAAAATAATAAATATTAAACAATGCAATCAAAATGAATAGTATCAAAATATCAAAGTCACACTTAACAATGCATTGAGATATTTCACGTAAACACTCTTGTTTTTCCTTGAAAACTACATCTCTTTCAACTTGTTTCTTTTCAAATTTACTAATCATAGTAAAAAGAACCTTTTTTAAATCGCTTTTCAATGTTTTCGTCTCGTTTTCAATTAGAAATCACTAAAATCGCGGAAATAATTTTCACTTTGACAGATCAACAACTCAGGTTTTAATGACAATTACGTAATTATAAGTGTTGCCATATAAATTTTCGAAATAAAAAGCCAGTCTCATCTTTCGTTTGCCAAACTCTAACTGATTTCAACTTGCAATAGGTATCTCAAGACTGAATGGTATTAATTATTATATCAAACAAAATCGAATATATGTACATTTTTCATTTTTTTTTAAATTGGTTAATCAAAACCGAGTTGGGTGCTGTCCACAGAACATAATATTATATATGTACTCATAACTCAGGTGCTGCCTGTTTTGCCTTATTTCTACCCGGAATATTTGGCGGATGGTGAAATTCGGCAAAGCGTTTGATAATGCTGCTGATGACAGATCGTTAAAATTATTGTTTGGTGTGGTTGGGTGTGGTGGTGTGGTTAACGGTCGGCAAACCATCTGACAGTGTCATCCAACGCCCAAAAAGCCCGTATCTCAGTACTGTAAGTTAATACTTTAATCAAGATAAAAATAAATAAGCAGAAAGATTAGCTTCAACAACGATTTGCTTTTTCTATATTTTAAACTACATTGTAAGTTATTTATTTAATAAATAGGTGGTTTGCGTGGTGGTTTGAAATAATTATTAATTATCACAGTTAATTATATCTTTTTTACTAATGGTAGCACTGGTTACAATATTTTATAAAACTGGCAACAGAAGTTTGACTGCAGACAGATAATTAATCAATGGCAACACTGGCCCCAGCCTTGTAATATGGCCGCTACAGGTTAGTACTATTAATTTTGTCATATGAAAAACCTTGGTTTTTTAGTGAATTTTAAGAGTTTTTTACGCTTTTAATGCATGATTTTTGTTGCCAAGTATTTAGTTAATGTAAATAAACAAATTTCATAGGTAAGAAAAATAGATTACATTGCTAACGTGTCATCTATTCACCTCTGCAGACGTTTGGATTTACCGCGTGGCCACATTTTTAACTTTTCGTTCTAAGTTCTTTTTATTAATTTATACAAACCTCTACGTTTATCTCATATTTTGCTATGAAACATTATAAAGACTGAAAATGCTATAATCCTGGTGTCCTTACCTTACCATTAATAACCGCTTCCAAAATCGGAGTAGGTCGTTCACTTACAATGCGTCATCATTTCATGCACTCTGGTTACAGTTTCGAGTAGCATTTGTACTGTATATAACCAAAACAAATTGCTTAACACATATTTGTTGCAGGCAAGAAGACCAAAAAGCCAAAATGGGTCAAAGCCAACATCACAGACATTATTGCCGAGCCCACTACAATTGCCACAGCAAACAGCTGGGCCGATCCAGAAAATGAAGAACGTAAGTGCCAAGTGTGTCATAGTAAACTGTAATTTTCCTCTTACTTGTAAACCCTATGATGATACAGGGGTAAAGGCAAGCCAATGTTAATCTCGTACTTGGGGTGCACATTCAGAGTGTTAGTCACTCTCATCACCCCGGGAAGGTCTGAGCAAAGGTCAATTGTGTTTCCTTTACTTTCTAGCCGGATGCTTCCATTATATGGAAGGTGGGGAGACCAGAAATCACGGTATAATGTCAAGCTTATGATGCTCAGCAAGTTTGCTATAGTGGAGGTGTGGGCATTACTACTGTTGGAATTTCCCACGACTTGCACTTTTAGCATAATCTACGAGATGACTACATGGTCATAACTCAATTCAGACTAGTCTTTCATTGGCTTGCTCCCCAATATACTGAGGGTTTTATAATAATCAAGCATAAATTCTCTATATTTCAGATATTGTTTGATAATATAATTTTAATTGTGTCAAAAATTATAATGTAAGAAATTATTTAGTTAATAATATTTAGTTTATCGTTTTTACTGATTTATCACAATAAAAAATTGCAGGAGCATTAAATGATAAACAAATATCAATCATCTTCATGATGAAATTTTCCATTACCTTTCACCATGAGTTATATGATCATTGAAAGAAACTTCTTTTATTTTTCTACTTTTAATTTAAGAATGTCATTATTAAATTAAAGCCATATAATGCATATAGATTCAAGCTGCTGCATTGGCTTTTTTATTGGCCACAAAAGCTTATTTTTGATGCAATGTAAAAAAAAAAACTTATGATGCATACAATTAATGGAAAAAACTTATTAATTTTTGAAAATTAACACAGCAACAGCTCCTGAGAGTATCCCTTAAATACTTGTCCATATATTTCAGATATTAGTTAAAACAACAAACATTGTAATTTTTAGATATTAATACATCATAAAAAGGTTTATATTTTGTTTGTAACACTAAAACAATTCAGCACAATTTCATTTGATGATAAAATAATATCTCTACTATTTACATTGAAAGAAAGAAAAGTTTATTTAACACCACACACATAATAAAAGAAAAAAAAAATACAAACAAAACAAAAGCAACAAATAAAAAAAAATAGTACTTATTCCTAATCAGTGTGGTGCTAAAAAGGGTTGGTACTCAGCATGACTTGCACTTGTTGTATCTGCTGATTTTCAGTAGCCCCTTGTTGGAGTGCCAGTCAATAGACTTGAATTATAAAATATTCATATTATAATTTCTTGCCAACAATACAATATTTTCAAACATACCTATATACATACATCCTTAGTCTACACATGCTATACAGAATACCAAACACAGTCTATTAACACCTATTAATGTATCCAGCAAGCTATGGCCACTCGGGGTCCCGTGCGCGCACACAAGTGGTGCTCCCGTCCGCGTCTCGCGCAGCCCGCGGCGGGCTCGCGGTCGACGACGAGAGCATCCCACAGCGGCCCCCGTACATCGCTCATATATCTAACTTGCCATATGACGTTGATGATAGCGCCATTTCTGACCTGTTTGAAGGACTTAAGGTAAGTTTGGTTGAGTGGATTTTATATAGACATGTATATTACTATTAACTGTCAATTACAATATTATAAAAATTGTTCATTTTAAACAAACCTATATTGATTACCATTACCATACCAATTTCTTATAGGTACATGGTAATTGTATGGTAATACAAACACCATCCAATAGAAGGTCCTGTTAAAACAACCAGTGGTTTGTTTTCCATAAGAAAAATTACAAAAAAAAAATTGGTAGAACATTAATACAATTTTAACTATGAATAGTCGTGTGTTTTAAGTGATTGTATTCTTACAATTACTCGCATTAAAACATACCCTTGTCTACAACTCTAGAATAACAGGTTTCATCTTAAATTATGAAGACTTATAGTAGAAGGTTAAGACTTTATCTTATACATTTTACATTTTATTTTCTTCTTACTTGATTGTTAAAAATACTTTTGAATTAGTTTGTTCTTTACTAATACAAAATAATATCACAATAATATTATGATTCAAAGTAAGTTATTTTATAATTTTAGCAAATCATTATAGCAACTGAAAACATAATATTATGTCCTTACCAAATTTTAGCAACTGTAAACTGTGTATTATGTACAACAATTTTCAATATTTTTCAATTTTGTTTGATGAAATGTTTTATGATATCTTTATTGTTACAGATATCCAACCTGAGACTGCCAAGAGAGGGAGACCGATTAAAAGGTTATGGTTACATAGATTTTGAAGACAGGGAGAGCCTTGTCAATGCCATGAACATATCTGACCTTGTAAGTTAAATTCTTTGTACAATA
The DNA here is from genome assembly GCA_907164665.1 of Colias nastes. NCBI lineage: Eukaryota > Metazoa > Arthropoda > Insecta > Lepidoptera > Pieridae > Colias > Colias nastes. The sequence goes on along the minus strand of CAJQZM010020229.1, from coordinate 829 downwards.
CAGACATTTATTTATTAATTTGAATAATGGCTTTTTTTACCCCATGTTTTTTCGTTTTGTTTGAACATTCACTTTCTTGTATGTATATAAATACAAGAAATGGTAATGGCAATTTCTGTAATATGTAATACATTTATCTGTTTAGCAATCCTTAATCTGCTATTATCTTTATTGTAATTTTTTCTTTTTATGTTCTTATTTTTAATTCTTCAAACAAGTTATATAAGCTATATTGAAACATTCAAATCGAAACTTGAAGTACACAATTCCCTTGAAAACTAACAATAAGGTTTTTCAAACACAATAAGTTCTCATCGAGCGTTGACAAAGAAAGTTGCAAATAAATATTTTTTGCTCAACAGACAATAGGAGGCAGAAGGATAAGAATAGAAGTTTACACAAAGGAGAATGATCGCCGCGGTATGGGCAGGAGCGGTCGCTCCGATCGCGACAGGTAAAATTTACGTTTTTTTTTAGGTATAAGTACTGTTGCGTACTGTATGTATTTACTTCAAATAATTATTGTTAATAAAAATATGTGTATGGAAGACTAGTGTAGCTTAAAGACTTAATAGAAAATGTGGGATATAAAGGAAATTCAAATTATGTTTATGCACAAATGAAATTATGTAATAATAAGTTAGGTATAGGAAAGTAAAATTGAAACCAATGTATTTCTTGGCATGTTTTGACAGTGACTTTGTTGCATAAATTCAAAATTTTTTTGTAGTTACCTATAATTTCCCACATTCAGAACAAGTATTGAAATTATTTTATCTCCATTTGCAAACTGAAAATCTGACAAAACGCAGGAATATTTCACCATAAA
>CAJQZM010020228.1:0-13223 GCA_907164665.1 Colias nastes | reverse complement strand
GGTGTGGCGCGGTCGGATTTGTGAAGCAAACATGTCGTGGGAATCAGGCTTTAGACCAATAGGAGCGGAGCAATGCGGGTAAAACCGTGGGGCACAGTTATATTACTTAGGGCTTAGGACAAATCTGGCCCATTAGGTTACAAACAAGAGCCTAGATTTTAGATAACTCTAACGGTACAAACGGGCAAACTTGAATGCAATAAAAGTAGTTGTTTCCCGCGGTTTTACGTAGGTATTACTATTTACTACCAGTATAGTATTATAATATCTGTGGTATTATAATAAAGGTATCAATATCTATTTATGACCTATGCGAAGTTATATCGAAATTGGTTTAGTCGTTTAGAGTTGCAGTACCTACATAATATACCTATTACCTACCTAAAAGATCAAAAATTTAATAAAAAAATGACTATTCAAAATTTCTTACTAAGTTTTTTTTTATGTTAAGGTTAACATTCCTTGCTTTTTCATAAATACACTGCAACTTAAAAAGGTTAAGCACGTATTAAATACTTATTCTAACAATTTAAAAATTTGAGTTTAACTACCGTTTATTTTTTATTACATCGATAAAACTTGTGACAATGAACATTTTTAATTTATTATTAACGCTATTAATTATTTTAATGCTTTTTCACAATTACCAAACACAGGACTTTCATAATAATGTAACAATAAAATAATTGTGTTAAATTACTAAACGAAATTTATTTCCCGCCAAAAAAAAGAAGATCCCTAATCAGGTGGCCACAATAGACCCTCGTGAGAAAAGGTGTCAATACGTAATAAGCACAATGAAGGATGGTTAAGTACGAGCTTGAGTTAAGTGCTGGGTTCCGTAGGTATAGGACGAAGTTGTAATGTGGAAAATATAGCAATGTAATAATATTGGTTTTACCATGTAAAAAGTATTGTAATATATGTATCAAATAGTTAAGTAATATTTGAATAGTTAGGTACTCTCAAGGATAAGTGAGTAGGTAACTGAAATAGTTTCTTATGTTCGTAACATTTTTTTAGGTTTATTCTTATAAGAGAAAGAAAATAACAGAAATGAGTAGGTACTAAAAATTAACTTTTGTTTATTCATTTAATATGTAGACGAGATAAATTGGAAACTTCGCGTTACGTATTTTTTTGCTTTAAGAGCGCTTATTCAATTTAACGCAAGTCAAAATCTCCGCGATCAATTACGATAGATCGCGGCTTGCGCTATCCTTTTACTATGAACAGCATAGGTCCACAGGAAAGCGCCGAGCAACATGTCCTCTCTCTGGAAAGGCTCGCTGCCGACTGATTTGAATCGGGTCACGCGCAGTGTTTTATAGTACTTTAAAAAAAATTGTAGAAAAATAATAGAGGTACCTTAGTTGATTTTTTAAATTTTATCTTATAAGTAAGACATTCTTTTATTGCAATATGTATAAATTATATTCAATTAAGTCAAATATCTTGGTGAAAATAATCATTTTGTCGACTATAATTTCTAAAAAAATTCACATTGTTCGGATTTTAATTTCGTAAGTTAGGAGTCCAAAATAAAAAAATCTTTTAACTAACTATTTTAATAAGGATTTTTGCAGTTAGTTAAAAAAAATTGTGTGTTAGATCTGTCAGCAATTTCAGATATTTTTAGCTTCGAAATTGACACTAAAAGTGAAATCAAGTAATCATCGGCTCAGTTATCTTGATGGTATTCACAAATAATGTATTAATTGAAAAAAACTCTTAACTAACTACATAGACAATAAAATTTCCTAAAATTATTAGTAATTCATATGTTTGTAAGATAAGTGGTTGATGGACAATCTGGTTTGAAAAATCACATATTTGAGCCAAACAGCGCACGGACCGCGTACACGGCCTTAAATACATTTTTTTCTAGGAGCCACCGTTTCTATGAAAAACCTGTTTTTTTATCCATTGATCTCAAAAAAAATTTTTCCAAACACCAATAGGTACGACAGGAAATTCTTAAATTTCATTTTTAATTGTGTTTTGCACAATTTTATTTAATTGCGACTGCATGAAAATTTTGTTCGTGGTCGTCGTTGTCGGTGACCGAATCCTTAGGCAAAACATCATAATTCATACGCTTATGTCAATTTCTATCGATAGCGTATTCTATTCCTTGGCGTTTTGACGTTCGTCTCGGCGCTCTGTAGTTCCCGAGATTAGCGCGTTCAAACCAACAAATACTTCAGCTTTATAATATTCGTCCGATTTGAAAAATTCTTTCGGTGTTAGATAGCCCATTTATTGAGGAAGGCTATATATAGGCTATATATCATCACGCTAAGACCAACAGGAGCGGAGTAATGCGGGTGAAACCTCCGAGCACAGCTAGTGTTATAATAAAAAATAATATAGTACATATATATTAAATAAAAAAATCTTGAATACATTATCGTTATACAAAAATGTTGTATTTTTAATATGTATTATATTCATTGTAAGGAGACATGTTTTTTATTGCAACAGCGATAAAATATCACTTTATCTCACGTTAAAGGTTAAAATAAGAATTAATTTTGGTTAACTTATCTTGCGTAAATACAATTTTATTGAATTTAATCAAAATTAATTGAAAAAAATGAATAAATAAATACAAAAAAATGTTAAGCCGGAGGCGAAACTGAAACCGCTTTCAAATTTGTTTCTTTTTTATTAATTTGAAGTCCTCTGCTATCAAAAATAACAAAAATTGAAAATTTTTCATTGTTTTGTTTGTTTGTAGCAAGTAATCTACGAAAATGCTGATATTCCTGAGGTACATACATTTTTTTTTTGTGTTTTTTTTTAATAACGTAACACGTAGTAACTATTTAGTAAACTGTGGTACGACGAAAGACGTGGGTTCGAATCCCGACTCATGATACATTTTTTTAATCTTTACTCTCTTAGTTTCATACTAGAAAATTTGGTATGGTTGGAATTTCATACACAGCCTTTTTCTTTCTTGTAGTCTTAAAAGATCTTGTAAGACCTATAGCTAAATAATGTACTATGTAATTCCATGTATCTAATGATATGAGAAGCAATGCGGGGGCGTCCATAAATTAGGTGAGGTGTTTTTTTTTCATTTTTACATGAGATTTGACTCGACCCCTCCCCCCTAAAACACCTCACGTAATTTACGGGCGCCCCTAAACGATTTTTCATTTATTTATTATTATTAGAAATACAAACTTACCCATCACTACCAACAAACGTCTCCTTCGCAGTCACACCATTATAATGTATCCTGTTCTCCACCTCACCATCAACCAGCACATCCGTCATCACAAAGTTTAGTATCTCCTTGTTCAAATGCCGCCTCAAATATTTTATATCGCTCAATGTTTTTCGATCTCTGTTGTCTATTCCGTGCCTGTGTTTGTGCGTGAAATTCGAAATTGGAACTCCCGCGCTCATGTCAATGTCACTTTGACGGCTGTCAATGTCACCGCTGTCAATGTCAGAACTGTCACTGTCAGTGTCACAGCTCGTGGAGCCTAGTAGTAGCAGGATCAGTATGGGCGTGCTGAACAACTTCTTCCAAGAGACTAGGCGGGAAACGCTTGACTTTTTCTTCGCTTTCGGCGATTTCAACTCCATCGCTGATCTGTAATTAATGTTTTTTGTTAGTATAGACTATAGATTATTCAATAATGCTTATAAAATATAGGAATTTTGAACGTCGGTAATGTGAACTTGAATTATATGTTTTTTTTTACCCAAAAGTGTACAATAACGATGAATTTTGTAATAGATGTGAAACTTCTTAAGGCACGTTGAGAGTAAAATTTCAAAGTCGCGTAATGGCAATGCCGTCACGTCATGGAGTAAGGCGACGATTTTAGTATCTTTGAATCGTGCCAAAGAAGTTTCATTTCTGATACGTGTGCTCGGCACACACGTTCCTTTTTTTTGCACTCTGTCTCGCCTAATTTTTTTATTTTTAGTTTTTGTTTTTGGGAAACTTAAGTTTATTTATTTTTAGTTTTTTTTTACGGACGAATTAAACAACTTAGCTTAAATTAAATAAAATAAAATTTGCAAAATATAAGACGGTTAATGTTTGATCGCTATCTCTAATTGTATTTAATAATTATTATTTATTTTTGTCATATCGTCAACAAAACAGCAACGAGTTCAAAGGTTTTAAAAAGTGCATTTTGCATAATCGTATAAATGCAAATCTAGACACTAGATAAGAATCATTTAAAATAACGTGAATTTTTAATTAAAAAAAATGTGTGCGTGTACTAGTGTCTTACTAGTGTACACACGTAAGAAGTGAAACTTCTTTATGACCTTATTTTTCAAAAAATAATTTACTACATGAAACTTTACAGAAATACGTCGAATCAAGCGTGGTAGGGATAAGAAAAAGATGGCGCGTAACGGAAAAATGTCACGCATAACGAAAAAATGTTACACTAAATTTTTTTCCAACCCCGGTAAAGAAATTTCACTTCAAAAACAAGGAAAATAGAATAAATATGTACATGTAGGTACACATGTACACATGTACATATTTGTTTTAAAATTAAAATATCTACCAAAAGGAAAATTTGAATAGCATAGATATAATGCAGCAACTTTTTCAACTGCATCTTGGTCGTATCACAGAGACGAGATTGTAATAGATGAATTTAAACATAAGTGACAACCACTTTCGAATAGATAGAGCCGTTTCTCATATTGCCGTGAACAAACTCACAAACTCAAAATCGTGAAAAAAATTAAAAAAAAAATTATGGGCATTAGACCAGCCTATATTGTATGCTAATGCGTAGATATATTTTGACAACATAAACGAAATTAAAAACCCGCCATGTGGTAGGTAAATAATGAAATGTGATATAGATTATATAGGCTTGTGTAAACAATAATTATAGTTCATGCACATACTTCATTTAATTATATTATGACTAATTGATTGCTCCGGCTTCGCTCGGATAGACATTGTTTCTGAGAGTTTTTCAAATTTAAATAGTTTCAAGAAAAATCCCACAAAATCCAAAAATAATTTATAACCTCTATTCAAATTTCTAATAGACCTACTTAAATAAAGATTAGATAATTAATATTTAATTTTCTACAGAGAAAATATATCATTGTTTGCTAAACGATTGTTTTAATTCCGTTTCCGATTCCCGGTCTGATAATAATCAAAAAAGTTTCACCTTGTATACTTCTGTTCTATTACTTAGTCACAGAATACTAAATAATAAATATGTAGTAGCTAACGCTAACTAAGTTAAAGAATTATATCGTATGAAATCGAAAACATAACTCATCGCACTCCTGTAAAAATCATTTAAATTCGTTAAAATTTGATCATTATCAATTTTATCGTAATCAACTACCAATTTTCCATACTAAAGCAGGTATGAACTATTTTTAAACTAAATAGTGACGTTAATCTACACCGTTACGTGGAATATTATCAATTATGACGCGCGCGTCATATCGTACCTGTATAAATTACGCAGTCGATAACTAACGCGTAAGTATTACGTCATTTTTGTCGTGATTCTCAAGTTACGCTTAATTTACTTAGTCGTAACTTGATGTAAATTGTAACTGTATTACGGTTATACAAAAATACTTGACTAACTTCGGACTGCGGTTTTGATTGTGTAGCTCACGATATGCTAACGTTTGTGTATATGTATCTATCATGCCATTTAATAAAGAGCCTAGGCTAATAATTAAATCACTGATTTATCCAGTTGGTTGCGACATTGATACACATACACAGTTTATATATCATGAAAAATGTTGCAAAAATGGGAAAAAATATTACGATGTCTTTGGGAGCAACTTCTAAACATGTTCTGTTAACCTAATCTATCAGTTCACAAGTGTATTAAAAATATCTAGCAATTTTGAAGTGATATTATTTAGTTTTAGTATTTTTCTTAATTATTGTCCGAATTCAAAAGAACACAAACAAAAATCAAATGGCGCATTTTTTGCGCCAATCGTTTTTTTTTTTCAGAGCCCATCATCGTCCGAAGACTTTAAAATTAAAGTTTAAATGAAAACAATCTTTTTCCCTTAATATAGTTTTTATTTTTACTAGATTATCATAGTTTAATCAATACAGATTATCACGGTTAGTAAATAAATTGCAAATCACGGCCATCGACCTTGACTTTCGACTCGGAAGAATGATACCTACGTACTATTCGTTAAAATTTACTGAAAATGGTCAATCACAATGAATTTAATATTATTCGGTCTATTCCCACATTTTTTATTTAATTTATTTATTTACTAGCTGTTGCCCGCAACTTTGCCTGCGTGGAAAATTTCATGGTATCGTTCGTTGATAGATCACTATGTTAGTCAGTCAGTCGGTCACCTTTGAGTTTAATTACTGTATTTAGATTTATGTATTACTGTACTTTACTGTGTTGTTATAGTTACACGTAGATACATTTTTAAAACTAAAACTATACAAGACTAGAGGACTTTATCACTTAAGAGTGATCGCTTCCAGGCAACCCACTGTGTGATGTAATATGGGCGGAGGCAGATGAGATACATAAGCAAATTTGTTAACCGACTTGAAAGGAGGTCCACATTTTACTTCACTAATTACTACATAGTATAAAACAAAGTCGCTTTCTCTGGTCAATCTTTAAAACTACGCCACGGATTTTGATGCGGTTTATTTAATAGATATGTATAGGCTATAGATATTCTCGAGGAAGGTTTTAATATATAATTTATTAGGTTTCAGACAAAGCGGGCGAAGCCGCGGGCGGAAAGCTAGTATAATATAAAGCGGAAAAGTTAGTTTGATCGCGAACTACACCCCTCTTTTGCGCAGTTGGTTAAAATATATCCAACATATTATAAGGATAATGATACAAAAAAAACATTTTCCTAGTAAAAACTCAACGTCGATGTCTATTTATAAGAATTAATGAGAAAAACTAATGATTCAGTAATGTACGCAGAAATAATAGACCTACGTACGTAATACTTTAATTTAGATTAGGATGAAAAACAGGACACACATGTGTGAGTGTGTGTGTGTGTGTGTTTGTTACTCATTCACGTAAATACTACTGAACCGATTATAATTAAATTTAGCACACATATAGAGAGTAACTTGGATAATAGCATAATACATAGGATAGGTTTTATCCCGGAAATCTCACGGGAACGGGAACTATGCGGATTTTTATTCGAAAACGTGGGCGAAGCCGCGTGTGGAAAGCTAGTTATACTAGTTGTAATAATCTATACTAAGTATTATTAATTCTATTATAAAGCTGAAGAGTTTGTTTGTTTGTTTGAACGCGCTAATATCAGGAACTACTGCTCTGATTTGAAAATTTCTTTCGGTGTTAGATAACCTCTATATCGAGGAAGGCTATAGGCTATAGGTATACCATTGAGCCGCCACAGCCACAGAGCCACGCGGGTGAAACCGCGAAGAGCAGCTAGTAAATAATAATTGTGTAAAGAAGTAGTTTCAAAACTACTAGTAACGCCTAACGGGCTATATGGCCTTTGACCTAGGGTCGGCAGTTCAATCCGATCTCATGACCATACCGGTTTTCAGTAGTTTATTAGTTTCCAATTGTTCAATAAATATAGTGGTTTACTGGTAAGTATGCGGTAATAATTATTACTTATTTTACTATTTTTCAAAGGCAAATTGTCGAATGAAATTCACGTGGGATTGAAATGTTACAGTACGATTCAAACTTAATGGCGGTTCGGAAGTTAGCTGCGAATGCATGTGCGCGCAGGTCTAAAATTGTTTTCTGCTCATCAGATCATTCGATGTTCTGAGCCGCCATTAAGTTTGAATCGTAGGTACTGTACACGTCGGTCAAAAGTAGACTATAGTCTATATGTCACACTCTAGCCTTCTACTATCTCCAGACGCAAAAATCGTATTATAAAAATAAAATCGCTCCGCTGTGACGTGAAAGACGATCAAACACACTTTCCAATTTATAATATTAGTAAGGAAAGGATTATTTACACATTTTCTTGTATTTCAGTCATCAAATTTACAAATGTTCACCTTCTTTTTCACATTTCTATAATTATTATAGTCGAGCCAATTTAATAGGCAACATTTGACGTCTATCAATTTAATCTTCGAAGAGAGGTAACCTGCTTAAAAACATCGATTAAAGTGAATTATTCGATACGGACTTGAAACATTTGTCAATCGAACTTGAAACACATGTCAATTTTAAAATTCATCAGGCGAATCCCTGTCCCAGTAATATACTTTCTTTCGTAAATTTAAGGAGCAAAATAAGACAAGTATAATACATAATAAAAAAAAAACACAACGCATTTATTAATTTATGATGATTTTTATTCACAAGTAATCAATGCATTCGATTCTAGATGTCAGATTTCGATTTTTAGAGTAACATCTCTGGTATTTAAAAAGAAAAAAGGTTTATTGACACAAAATTGTAGCGACGTCAGTTCTTTAAATCAGAAATTGTTTATTATGTTTAGAATGGTTTATCAGTAAAATCAAATCTTAAAATTACTTGTATCGGTCATTATTATTATAAATATGTAATCGTGATTGAAAAAAGTTAAGCAAATGTGCAGTTCTAACAAAACGAAATATCATTTTATTCTATGTCGTCGTTACTAGGTTACGTTGTTGAATTTTGTTGAACTGTCAAATGTTGCTTATTAAAATGGCTCTACTATAATACGTAATTTTAAATCATTGTTGAATTTTACAGCCATATTTACCAGTGACGGTTTTACATTGCTCCGCTCCTATTGGTCTTAGCGTGATAGTATACAGCATATTATATCCTTTCTCAATAATTGGGCTATCTAGCACTGAAAGAACTTTTGAAATCGGACGCATAGTTCCTGAGATAAGCGTGTTAAAACAAACAAACTCTTCTACTTTATATTGAGTATATATTAAGACATAGGTACTAATACTACGTATGAAACTTTGACCCTAAAAAGATGACTTATATTAAGGTAATAAATTAAAAAGTGATTTTACTGATTATCATAACTTTAATACTTAGACATATATTATTGCAATATAAATAATAATTATAATATGAATATATAGTACTTCAATTTATCACGAATAGATCTGCCAGCAGCTCAAGCCAAATAATGTGATGTTAATGACTTAAATTAAAATTGTTGATTAACTTTAGGTATGTAACCATGATTGGAATGTTCGTAGCGGTACTTAGGTTTGCTTTAAAATAAAATATGATATTGTTGATAATCTATACCTACTTATTTGAATGTTATATAAAGCTGAAAAGTTTGTTTGTTTGTTTGAACGCGGTAATCTCAGGAACTTTGAAAAATTCTTTCGGTGTTAGATAGTCCATTTATCGAGGAAGGCTATAGAGTATAGGCTATAAGGTATATCATCACGCTAAGACCAACGGGAGCGGAGCAATGCGGGTGAAACCCCGGAGCACAGCTAGTTTTTAATATAGTTAATAGATGTTCTTGATAGTATCTACTTCCACAGGATAAAAAAGAATTGCAAAAAATGTGCAAACCCTTGCTTAACCTCGATTTTTTTATTATTTGTTATTATAGCGGCAGATGAAAATCATCATCTCAGATAATTTCAACTGCCTAACAATAGTTACCGTTACCGTAATAACGGTGCATGAAATATAGCCTGAAGTGATAGAAGGACAAAAGGAGACACGAACAGCGTAATCTCGATAATGTTTTACCCTTAAGTACCAATTCTTGATAAGTCTACAAAATCTGTCCGTTTCAAGTGGGTCAAAATCGAGTCTAAACGAGTCGGTTACACACAAACATACAGGTACCTATCACTATACCAAGTATATATTCTATGACTATTCTGCGTAGATAGTAACTCAAAGTACATTACTGACCTAATAACTGAGTTTAACTTACCCTTACCTAATTAACAATGAATGAAATAACAATACAAAAGATTGGGAAATCCATTTACAAACTATCTGTTAGACGAAATAATGCAATGTTTTAATTAATTCGTTTGTACTGACAGTTTTTTACTGACTTCCATCTGTTAACCAACGAGCAAAGGTAGTAACAGAGCCTAGTTGTGCTTTATAAAAGACTAGCTTTCCGCCCGCGGCTTCACCCGCGTTTTCAAAGGAAAACCCGCATAGTTCCCGTTCCCGTGGGATTTCCGGGATAAAACCTATCCTATGTGTTAATCCAAGTTACCCTCTATATGTGTGCTCATTGTAATCGGTTCAGTGGTATTTGCTTGAAGAGTAACAAACACACACACACATCCTCATAAACTCGAATTTAAAATATTAGTAGGATAGGACTAGCTTTCCGCCATGCAGCTTCGCCCGCGTTTTCAATGAAATATCCGCATATTTCCCGTTCCCGTGGGATTTCCGGGATAAAACCTATCCTATGTGTTAATCCAAGTTACCAAGTCTTTCTTTTTTTCTTTCATACATTCTTACAAACTTTCGCATTTGTTATATTAGTAGGATTTATAATTATTGCCTTTGTAAAGTTGTTAAGTACCTACGTACAAAATTTTGTTTCAAAATAATTGTAATGGGAACTTATAAGAATGATGGCATATAGTATATATATCCTTGGTAAATGAAAGTAACCGTCAGCCTTGCGCTATAAGTAGTCTGCCATTTCAATTAAATTGCATTTTTCGAAATATTTTTGGACTTAATTTAAGGTCTAGTAACAAAGTTTTCTTTATTGTATTACATTGTCGTTATATTTTTAGCATACAGTAATTTAAGCACTGAAAAGTATAAAATTATGTTTCTTTCTTTCTAAAGTCATCTAAGCAACTTTATTATATTGAACGCCTGTTAATAAAGAGGCTAGGCCCTTTGTTAAACGGCTGATTAATTTACTATTTAACACAACAACTAATCAAGCGATTTTAACAGTTTCTTTACATTATGAACATGTTTATTATTAAGTATTAGCTTTACATGTATGTTTGTATGTATCCGACGCCTTTTGACCCGATTTTGACCCACTTTAAACGAACAGATTTAATGCGTCATGAGTTTATATTATTAAAGCGTTGTTAATAAGCCAGGCGAAACCGGGGCAAACACTAGTATATAAAAAATCCAGTCAAAACATGCAAGAATAAGGTTAGTAGACTCACGGATTTGTTTACACTGGCTTATCAAAATTAATTACCGCTAAGTTTTTATATTATCTATACTACTTTCAACTTTTGGCCCCGGATCGCGATTCATGTTATATAATTTATTTTGTGCCATTTCTAATCTTTCACAAACACTTATTGGTTACTAACTGCGCCCCGCGGCTTCACCCGCAGTGCTCCGCTCCTGTTGGTCTGTGATGATATATTAGCCTATAGCCATCCTATAGGCTATAGCCTTCCTCGATAAATGGGCTATCTAACACCGAAAGAATTTTTCAAATCGGACCAGTAGTTCCTGAGATTAGTGCGTTTAAACAAACAAACTCTTCATCTTTAAAAAGTATACATTTAATATTTCAATTTAAATTTGAATCAGATAAAATAAGTAACAAAAAACAAGACGTAGGTATAGCTTGTTTATAATTATCAAAGCACTTACATGGATCAAAATTTCACTTTGCGTGCATTATTTTATCAAAATTGATAGGAATAAAACTGATATCTTTAGAAATATGTTAAACAAAATGTGATCAAATGTAAAATGCGTGTTTCCTAAATCTAGTTGAATAAATAAAATATAAATGTTTGATGAGGACGAGGGCGAATCCGCGGGCGGAAATCTAGCTAATATTGTAAATGCGAAAGTTTGTGAGGATGGATGTTTGTTCTTTCACGCAAATACTACTGAACCGATAACAATGAAATTTGGTATGTAGGTAGCTGAAGACCCAGATTTTGACATAGGCTTTTTATCCCGGAGATTCCACAAGAACAGGAACTATGCGGGTTTTTCTTTTAAAACGCGGGCGAAGCCGCGGGCGGAAATATAATAGGCTATATTAATATTTTATAGTGCATTGTTTTTATACCAGGTCAATCCAAGCGAAGCCAGGGCAACCAGCTAGTAATAAACAGAGATTCACAGGAGGGTTGTCACTCGACACATGAATGCGTGCGTGTTTTTGACATAATTAAATTATGGCCGGACCAATTTTATAATCATCCTACTTATTTGTGTGGACCGGTGGTTGTTTACAGAGGATGCAGGTTTGAATCTTGGATAAAAAGCTGAGATTTAATTTTTTATTTCTTTTCTATTAAATATCTGCAATAGACACTACCTAATTAGTTATTTAATGTACGAATGTTTTTTTCATAAGTATTTTTATTATATTAAATAAAAACTACTTACTTTTCGTTTACTCGAATAACTTAAGCTTTTTAGTTTTTGTTCCGAGTACACCCCGACGGAAGCGGAGCGTGAGACCTTTTTTATAATATGTACTTTAATAAAGAAAAATTAATCATATTTTTTGATAATAAAAATGAAAATGAGTGATACATTCTTAAAAAACTATCGAGTTGTTTTAAATGTCCGGTTTTAAATGAGAATAGAAATTAAACGAACAACTTCACATAGGTATACGTTTGCTTTTCTAAAATTACTATTTAACAACAATTGTTTATTATAAGGTAAGTTTATTATGAAAAAATTAAAATCTATTTCTTTATTTATTTAGAGGGTTTAACCTGTACAGATTATAGCACCTTCATGACAGCAATAACAACTTACATAGATAACAACAGTATTACTATTTTGAAATTGACCAAAACATTTAAAACTATTCCTGTATTGATTATTTATTTCATTAAATGTACCTTCTTTGAAGACTCATGGTACGAAATAGAGTACAAAGTACACATTATAATAGGCATAACGACAGTATCAATAAATAATCGAATCTAGTTTTTAAGGGAAAATATATAATAAATAAATTAAAAATAGTGACTTAGAAATATTTAAAACATTAAGATTAATGAGATTATCAATAAAATAAAACATTGAAATTCTGCAGTCGGCCATTTTTACTGAAACACGCGTGACGTCACGCTTAGGTAAACAACTTCACGTCAGGTGTGTTTTGTAATTTTCGTTGCTAAGATTATGTTGAGAAGACTATAGACTATAGAGTGACGTCACGCCTACGCCATGACACCTGCGAGCTGTTTTAGCACAGTTAATAAATATTTTTTGAAAAAATGGCTTTTATCTTCGTTAAATTTAAGTATATTAACGAAATAT
>CAJQZM010020227.1:0-15342 GCA_907164665.1 Colias nastes | reverse complement strand
ATTCGCAGACATCGCGGTAAGACAACACGTTTAGCGCAATCAAATAATCCTCTTTCATTTCGTGTCCACATTTCAGCCGGCCGAAGCGATCGACTCGGCAACTGAGCCCTTTGTGAATGTCACACTGCACGAATTATACGCGACGCCTTTCGCTCATTAATGGGCGAATTTTATTTGCTCTTATTTAATTTAGCATTTATTCAATCTGCCCCAGGCGCGATACGTTTTGTCCGCGCCGTTCTTATTTCTCACCTTTTGTGACCGGGCTCATTGAGTTAGGTGTCGGGATATGCCCGCTCGCGGCTCGGTTTACACCTTCAACTCCGGTGCCTTTCATCGGGAACAAAGCGTAATTGAATCCCACAGAATCCTACGCAGTCCGTAAGATTTAATAGGGCATTTAAACACTCGCATTGGCCATTGTGCGTCGGTTTTGTGTGCAATTATTCATTGCGGACCGCACTGCCGCGGCTAGGCGTATATGCGAACGCAACGTGTTAGACAAAGTACTGAATACGCCGCTCTAGTACTTGTGTAATAAATCAATCCTTACCCCGTAACATCCTTGAATTAGTATATTCTTTGCATGAATAATATTATATCGTACACGTGCGATTTAGAGTTAATTCATTAACTGAAAAATGAGTTTATAAAATACTGACTTTAATGAAGTAATTTGTAAAAATTTAAATATAATTGTTTCCTGAAATTGAAGGAGAATAAAACAGCAGTAACAAATGAAAATCCATTTCAACTGATATTTACCGTATACTCTTTTGTTTAACAACCCATAATTTAATATAATGGTACAATATTGAAGAATAGAGGCCTACTAAAATGGCTGAAACAGCCGGCTCGTAAAATAGAAAATGGATCGTCGTAAAACAGTAGTGAAGAGTAAAATTATATTTAGCGTGTGGCGTTGTACGTACACTTTTAGACAAGGTAAATGAAAATTTAAATGTACAACATATACCCACTATATTTTACTGCGTAGTATGGTTTATGCGTCATTTGGTGAACGACACGGGCTCCCCGTGAACATACAAGACGGTTTTATATTGCAAATTATTTGAACTCGATGGTCAATATTAAATTATGCATTTTCTGAAAGCAATTTCTATACAGAGGAGTCGGTAAAAACGTCTGTACATCACATTCACATACTGTACATATATACTACCACATTGAAAAGTGTTTTTGTCAATTTATAAATAACTAATGCAAAAAATACCATTTACATTGTACATAATATGTCTGTCAATTATTAATAATTTACATTAATAACGGAGAACTTCCAGGTTGGTCTAACGATCGAAAACTGGACCATTTATGTCATTCCACTTTCACAATAGAACTGCTTACTTACTTGTTATTATGATCCAACTATTGCAAAAGGCTTTTACTAGAAAATTGTATTATCTCCAATACTAAATCATAACAAATTTTGCAACTACAAATCCTTAAGAAGATGAGCGTATCATACAGTAACACATTCATATACTTTGATAGCAAAGTACGAAACATGAGTAAGCTTCAGTAATCACAAGCATATATGGGTTAATAGATTAGTGAAGTACTAAGCCTCCTGTAGCACTACAGTCTCCTAGAGTCCCTTTGTATACAAAGATGGAGTTTAGAACAGTAAACGTATGAGACTGTTTTGCTAATTGAATCCCGTTTGACTTTCAAGGCATGGAAGTGATAATGCCCCTTTATATCAAGATGAATTTAATTCAATAAAAAGCATAATATCTGAATCGATAATTCAAGCGTTATATAGCGACAAACGAACCAAATACATATTATGTTGGAAATGTTTAAAAGTACCATACTGTTAATGCTTTTAAGGAAAATGTGTATTAAAGTTAATAGCGTGCTTCGTAAATTAATAGACGCTCATATAATCCAAGTGGCTTTAAAATTTGCTTGGCACGGAATACTGGGTGTTGTCTTGAACTAAATATACCTTGTAGGTGTCTCTAACTTGTAAACTGATATAAGCTATATATAAAGTATAAACATATTCTTTTCTACACTAGGTATATTAATTATTTATATTATAATCGTATCGTAAAAACTAACTACATAAAACACAACTACTTCTGTTAAGGCCATCAATGCTTTTCCACGCATTTTTTTCAACTTTCCATCTAGACAATAAAAATGTATTTTAAAACATCGATCAAGCCCCATACATATTCAACAATAGGACAACTATTGTACTCGTATGTCCACCCGCCGTGGTATAAATCTCTAACTGACTTAACGACTGTTGTACACCGCACCGTGATGTCGCATCCACATAAAATCATTAATAGCTCTCGATATCAACATTGTATGGCCAATAAAAATATATTTACCTTCGTCTGAATGCAATATGCATCTCCGCTGTCTGCAAAAAGATTAACTACGTTGTTATATAAACATGCGATGATGTTTATGATTAATGCGAGTCCTTAAATTTAAACTTGAATCAAAACTTTTTACACAACAAAAATAACATAACAATTTAACGCTTACATTATCGATAACTATTTCAACTACCTATATATGTAAATTTATAAAACTCAATTAATTAAACGGGTACACATAGTTACGATCTTAATAACATATCTGTGTATAAAGAGTGTATCAATTTGTAGCATCGGCTGCGTAAAGTATCGGCTTTATCTTCCCATTTATCAACAAATATTGTTACGAGGCTGCGTTTGAGAGAATGCGCCGTGAACTAGCGGAACAACGTCTATCCAAATACCTTTAAATAACAGTTAGTTATAATTACAGAGAAATTCATTTTATCGATATTTCTATGAAACAGTTTAACGATTATAAAATAAAGGTTAGGTACCTCATTTTACAACCACTGAGTTTAATGCAAGGTACTATAAAATTTCGTATTAAGAACGCAATAAACAATAAAATAGTATTAGTATTTACCTCTATACACAGAATTTAGTTGTTAATTTTCACAGAATACATTAGTACTTCAAAGAGCTTTCACAATATCTTATATCAGATATAATTCCCAATTCCCACTCGACATTCAATATTTCATTCAAACAAAACGATTCAGAACAAAATTACAATAATTATACGAATATTTATTCTAATCAGAATTCTTCACACAAAATTATGGGTTACTAATTAATAACCGACTTATCTAAAATGTATATCAGCGTAGATATTTCATCTCGAAGACAATTACTTTTCGAATCACGTCTCTTGTAAATAACAAACTGTTTACGGAACAGGTTACCTTATCTCATCTATTAAAACCAACGTTATCGTTTTCGGCACCTAGTTTTAAATGAGATTATGTAAATTTTGTAATTTATTATTGTAATTATATAGTCTATTGTTGGTAACGCATACCCGTATGCGTTATGTTAAAATACAGCTTGAGGTTAAGAATGTGAGATTTCTTAATCTTCTAATGGATAGCAGTACAAAATCATCGATGCTTTGTGTGTTTTAAAACTCAATCAATTTGATTTTTATTTGATCATAATATTCTTATGATACAAATGTTTTTTAATTACAATTTACAACACCAAACGATGATTAAGCAACACTGTTTTGTTAATATATGGTTAAACTTTAATGTTTCTATATCAAATACAACAAAACCACATTCAATATAATCCGAGTAGAATACACAACAACAAAGCACATTTATAAAACAGTGTACACAAACTATTCCACAAAGCTTTGGCATACCGTTTTTACAATCGAAACACATCAGTTTACACGATACTTTGCGAGCGTTGCGCGTTGAATTATTTATTGCTATCACAATGACATCGTCCGACATTATAATTTGCCTGCACTCGGGACTGCCATTATGCTCTTCGGCGATTCATTCGCCGTAATGAGCGCTGCGGCTACCGACCATTCTTCGGCTGACAACGTTGCTACAAATACTCCAAATTGCTACACTCAAACATCCCCGTGCGTCTTTAATTGCATACAAATCAAACGAATACATAAACTTTCAACACAATGTCTTTATAAATAAACTGCCGAATTAATTCAGCTCAAACGTTAACACGTTTAATAGCTCTATAACAATGTCAAACATAAAATATAAAGTTCAAGGTGAAACAGTCAATGATACATCATACATGTATAAACTGAACGCATGAAATCACTTTAGCAATTAATTAATGTAGAAACTAATGACACGACATGTGTTCCAATTCATTAGTTAATGTATCTTTAGATCTAACACGCTAAATCAAGATCTCGTGAAGTTAAGCTCTCTGACATCACCGTACCGTTCAAAAATATAATTTAGCATCAGATACAAATCAGTACAAACTAGACGTGTTCGAGTTTTATAGATATAAGCACGCGATTCATCTTAATAGATTCAATTTCAACGAACATCCAATATCGATAAAAAATCATTAAGCTAAAGAGGCTTCTATGTAAATCAAGCGAAATTTAAAACACATAAGGTTTAATAGCATTCAAATTGTTATAGCTCTGAACATAATCATCGATTTTGAAATAATTATTTCGAGAAGTTATACTGCTCATAAACGTTTCCAATTTAAGATCTATGTTCGCCACAAAAGTAACAACTTTGCAATAAAATTTAATAACTTACCGTTGTATTAATTTATTGCTTTGAAAAATTGTTGTTTAAATACTGCCTACAATAATTGTATGAAGTTTTACTATTATTAATTTTCTTGTACCTACATTGGTCTCAACATTGGAGATTATTAACCGCATTATAAATATAGGGGGCGTTGACCTCAAATGTCCATTCCGATATTTTAATTATAAAACGTATCAATCAATCGCTAATTTGCATATTATTATTATAAAACCGATATTCTCATTTGTATTTTTATAAATGTATTGTCGACAGATAATAAATTATTTAATTTGTCAATGACCATGCCGTAGAAAACGGATAATGGGAAAAATGGGCAATCATTCGCATGTATTCAGTATGGAATAGAAGGCAAAAAGTAACAGCAACGAGACGTGATAAATTGTTGTTGAAATAAGTGAACTATGACACACGGACGTACACGTGTGTGGAACATGACAGACGCTCTCACCTTCAACAAAAACTGACGCTTAATTGATGTATCGGAAAAAAGAAGGCATCCAGACTGTTAACTAGTTAACAAAACGACTATTTATCACGCTCTTTAGAAGGATTCATTTTGTTCTCTTTGCATTCTTCGGATGAAAGTTTTATTAGATCGCTAAATTGTTTTATTGGTTATTGGGAAAATGAAATTATGTTACCAATAAATGGGATCTGATGTAGATTACTTAAACAGAAATATCGTGTGAACAATCTACATCTTAAAATATTATTATAAAATATAGTGAAATGGTAAGACACAAAAGAGTAACATTTTTATAAATATAGTATCATTTAAATTTAATGTATTTAAAATTCATGAAAACACGCATATTTAAAAGATGTCACATAAATTTAAACATCGCCATGTGTACAAAATAAAAATTTCCATACAAGAATAAAATCATTCACACCATTGATTAATAGACATAAAAGAAATAACACCAATTTATAAACTGCTTATAAATTAAATACAAAACGAACTAATTAGCATCGTTGTGCGGTGCCTACGCTCCACCTTAACTGCTTTTTAGATAACGTATCGTACATTTTTGACCCTGAGGCCGGGAATTAAGGAGCTAAACATCCACTAACATTATTTGCATGCAAATGACCGCTCATTATAGAGATAAGACACACATGATTCCGATAAATGCGACAGTAAGAATCATTTTGCATTTTAACAACCACGAACCGAATGTTCTTGCGATAGTGTCCCGTTCTATCAATATTTATATATGAATAAAATTTAACCAATATTTGGGTCGCTGTGACAACACTGTTCCGTAGAATATTAATTCAGCATTAAATATGTAAACAACTAAATCGAGAATTTCGTGAATCCATAAAACTACGACACAATTGAGTCATAAACGAAGTGATTTGATGTCGAGAATTATTATAAGCTCACGATTGCGAAAATTGCTATTGTTGTGTCGGAAATTTTGTTATCCAATTAAAGTATCAAACAAACAACGGTAGCATCTAAAATGTCGTAATACATGTACCTAGGTAACAATAATAAAGTTCTGAATGTTTTATTTTTAATCTACATAATAATTTTCTAAATACTTTTCCTTATTTCAACGTTTCAACAAATAGCTTATTAACTTTCTAATCTTAAAACAATTCGATCGACTCCTAAAGCAGGAGCATACATCAAGACACTCCATCGTAACGGGGCCCTTAATCATCGACGGACGTTGAGAGATATTCTAATTTCAGGAAAAAAGGGAGCGTGACAGAATTCACTATCGCAGGCATTGGCACCATTAAGCCGATCCGCTAGCCAATAAGGTAGACACTTGATGTATGCCCTTCCATTAGCTTGGCGCGCAAGAAATACATCACGGCGGGGCTTAATCAAAGACGCGAGGAGCCAGCCGAGATTAATACGTGGACAAAGGGGAGGCGAATTGGGATCTTGATATAAACGTTACGAACTGGGTGTACTGGGTGACTCGAAAAAGTTCGCTTCTTACGTGATTCGGAATCTTATTGCTACGTGATTACAACGTGTGCTACAGTAGTTCAATAAACATCCCTAATCAATTAAGTAACTAGCAATAACATTTGAAGAGTACTTGCTTTTAAAAGAGTTCATACAACTCAAACTAATACGCCGCCAGTAAGCATGATAGACTTTAACCCCAAGTCTTGAATTATTACCAGCTTAAGCGTTCACCTAGTAACTTAATTATATTATAGAATGGCGTTTCCCGCAGTCCAAGAGCGATGAAGTACGAAGCAAACAGCGTCATAACTCTACGTTATAATTGATTTATCACGGTCGCCGGACTTTAAAAATTCGTAACTTTTTCTAATAGCTGAGCAGATGAGAGCCACAGTCGGTTAATTAAAACGAATGGACGGTCATCCGCGCCGAGTGTCGAACTTTGGCGGATCAGTTCCAATGTTTTAATATTGTAACAAACTCCCCGTTTCTTTAATTAAAATTAACGACTCAAAACTCTTGACTCAAACGAATTATTAGTACAGCACAAAACTTTTAATTAGTTCGCCTCGCCGACGATACTTTCATGCATTTAATTCTTTAAGTTATTTCAATTAATCCGAAATACTTTCAGAAATTATTCGAATCGTCGATTTACGTTAAGGAAATTGGTTAAACTTCCATGGAGGCAGACGATAATTTTTATTCCGTTCCACATCACCAAAGAAAAATGTATATTTGAATTCCACGAGGCTATAAACTGACTAATTTAAATACAAGACGCTATCGAAGCGTAGACACAGATTCGAAAATTACTCTGAATAAATCAAAGCTTTTTTGTTACACTTGTCACTAATTTGGTAACATTGCTTTTGATCGGTCTGGGCTCAAAGGAAAGTAGTCAAACTGAATTATAAATTTCACGCATTACTGGAACATCTTCAACCAAATACACGGGATACGTGTATCAAATGATAACTAACATATTGTTCTTATACGATATGGTACTCTATCAACAATATTTTAACGTCGGAATAATGTATCAAAATATTTACTTAAAAATATCAATTTTAAGAAGCATTAAAAATACTACCTATAGCTATAATATAAATACTGTCCATTATTAGCTATTAACATTTCGCTCAAATAACAAAAAAAAAAACAGTTTCAAACATTAATTTTTAGAATCCCAATTAAAGCACTTAATTAATTTAAAATAATATACCGTCGCTAATCTCCGTCGCGGGAATGCAGTCTCATAACTAAATTGGCCAATTAAAATTGTCAATGTATATGAGTCGAGTGCTGAGGCGTTCACACCTCATGAAGCCCCGGGGAGCGCCGACCGGTTGAACCGCGACGCCTTTTAATTTGACCAAGTCTTAAGCCTTAGCGCCTACGCTCGTCGACATAAACAAATCGTGATATGAGATCAATGAATATTAAGCAAGCTAAACAATCCCCAACGGCCGACAGATAAAAAATAATGCACAAACGCACCAAGAGAAATGCTGATTGCTTCATAAATTGTCAAAAGGTTCACGAATGCTGTTTGTTGATGGTTTTCCGGATATTATAAATGAATAATGTCAGGCAAATTGCTTAATAAATTAACGGGTTCGTTAAAAAACGTCCTGTAAATAAATTACTCAGTTTCAACTAATTGAGATTGATGATGTTAATGTCGATGTTTTATTTCGTTGTGAAGATGTAAACGAAACTTATTTAAAGGCTTCAAATCTTCCACAGTACGAACTTCTAACAGTAAGAAGTAAATTAAGGTACATTCACGTAGAATAACGAAAAACTAATATAAAAACTTACTCAAGAAGTTTCGGCAAAAGTTTGACGACCGCCACATGGTTGATATTGTTCTACGAAAATATTTTCATTACTTATAGTCGTCAATCTTTACTCTATCTGTAACGATATTATTTATTTACCTCTAACATTGTCTAGATATTTTAATATAACATTCTTTAATATTATTTTCTCACGTACATACATATGGCTCGTATCATCATGATAAAATACATAATTTATGAACTGAGCACAAAAATGAAAAGACAGATTTATAAAATAAACAATATTATAAACTTAATAAAATTCATTTTAATTACACTGAAAATTACCATTACAACTCACATCAGAAACTCTCTATTCGAACCTAATTCCAAACACTGCTTCAATGCTATTGCATATAAACCAACAGATTCTCAAAAGCAAAAACATTCCCTAGTCAATACCACAAATAGAACACCATTCTAGAACATTTAAAATCTCATAACACTAGTAATACCAATGTCGATTGGCCGTCGTTTCGGAGCGCTACAACGGCCACTGTAAATCGATGTAATAACTTGTCCGCCCATAAACGTATACGTTTGATTGTCCAACCTCCTCCCAATAATGAAACAATTACACGCTACAACTGATATTTGTCAATGTTACTTGTTACCTGCAATCATACTGTTCGGGAACATATTAACAAACTGAATATATCGACTACATAGTCGATATATTCAGTTTGTTAATATTACCCTACGTGTCGTTATTAGATTAATAAAACTTGAATATCTAATAATGTTATAAACATTGCAATTTGATATAACCTTTATATAGAGAAGATGTCGCAAAAAATACCACGTAATTATCAGGTTACAACAAGTACTATTTAGTCTATTACAATTAAGATAGGATCTTTTAACGTGGGGTATAAGTCTTATTAATTATTACCTACTCATATAAATGAAGATTAGGAGCTTATTATAATGTGTGTGCTTACTATGATGTGAAAGCATCAATTAACTAGATTAAAACCGAATTACCTACGCAAAAATATACTATTAGGTATACATATCATGTATCTTACATCAAAACGTGATAGGGATCTGGATAACAAACATTTTGTACAAAGTCAAATAGTAAATCTCTCATTACGTTTGCCATTTGTAGAAATTAGAATAACACATCGCAGTAACATATATTCAAATCAAACTATTCTTCTAAGTCACATATCATTTACACACACATGTACCACACACACACACACACGACCATGATCACAGTACCGTTAACACAACGTACATCGAACTTGACAAATTGCTCGCGCTCCTAATATCCCGCCACCTCGACATCTGCTGATCCGATATCTTAGAGTGACCGCACACGGGCCACCGGCCACAGCCACAAACGCCGCCACGAGAAGCTAGACGCAGCTACAAAAGAAGCTGAAGCGCGCGACAGCCACTTGTGGCCGGTGGCCGCCACTTGTGGTCGGTGGCTGCTGTTTTTTTAACCATGCAATGCAGTATCATAATGGACTCTGACGAAGAAGGTTTAATTGCGCTGCTTCTGATAAGAAAACGTCGTAGAAGGAGACGAAACCGTAGTCATTGGATACATCCAATTTTAACAAATGTACATAAATGTATCGATAGTTCGATATTGAAATATCGATATCGATATTTTTTTTAAATAAATTTTTATTTTTAATTTTTTTCTGTAATTTATTGAATTTACAAAATCATCGTAAACTTAGTCGACCGTAATGATTTTAAAGTTAGCAGTCGCTTGACAATTTTTTATCATCTGAACGAGTTGCTTCTTCAATCAATGTCTTCAATCAATCTTTTAGTGCCTAACAATCTTAGTAACCAAACAGCTGAACATATAAAACAAAGAGTATTTTTAAAAACTCGTACTGAAAAATATTGGTATACATAATCGTCTTATTTAAATTTAAAAAATAATTACTAAGAACTATAACCTACTACATAAGTACATTCATAATTTAATTTGTTTAATAAATCTAGTAGACTATAAATTGTGTAATCATTTTTGAGCTGACTTACGATTTTTTTTTAAATAAAGCCGATGTATCGAAATATCGATGTTTTTTTCGATATATATCGAACTCCGATATTGATATATTTGAAATAAAATATTGATATATCGAAAATCCAATATTTTAAAAAATATCAACAGTCCTAACTAGAACAGGTTAACTGGGGAAGGGAGAGAGGGGCGCGGAATCGCGCGAGTGGCGTGTGGCGACGTTTTGTGTCGGCGTTTGTGGCCGGTACGGGCCACAAGGAAGCGAGCAGCGACGATTAGAAGCGTGTGGCGGCCACCAGCGTCACCGTGTGCGGCGAGGCCATATAAAATGTATGAAAAGTGCAGGAAATATGCCAGTGGCGGCGTTTTGTGGCCGGTGGCCGGTGGCCCGTGTGCGGTGGCCCTTACATCTACGTACTTGATGTTGAGATAACGCGCGCCTCCGGTTGCTATTGCTCTTGTGAAATACAAATAAGCTTGGATAATTAATTTTTAGTGTTACCATTTCGTTGATATGCAATCGCTTTCTAGGATTCCTAATCATAATTCTGCTAATAAAAAAAAATATTTGATATACCTAGAGCAAGAAAGCTTTTTGCATTCGACAGCATGATATCACGTAATAATGCAATCAATAATAGACTTTTAGTCACCACTATAGGATTCAAAATATAATAAAAAATCTGTAATTGAATCACGATAAAATAGGCCAGTGCAATCTAAATCCTATAGTTTCATGTTAACACCAGCTTTGCGTTTTAAATATTTGAAATAGTCACATGTAGCAAACAAACAGAAACTACGCATACATTATTTTGTATTCAATCAGAATTGAAACGTTAGTTAACAAGTTACAGCTTTGGACAATATTTGCGAAGCGCGGGATAAAAATTTGATTTGATTTAAAAACTATAACATTTCATAAAGGAATGATTTGAATATATTTTTAAAAGACAAAGAGCTAAATTATGAAATTTCAAATAAAATATTAGTCGTTTCCGTCATACAAAAAGGTAGTTTGTTGTAACATAAAATCCTTATACAAAATAAACAACGTTTACTACATAATATATAAGATCGTTATTCGTCAAGACAAGAATGTGTAATCAAACATCGAGCTCCACACATAGCCTTGTCTCTCGCGCATCAATACGGGAAGCGTAATCAATATGTTAATATCAGAGATAAGAAATTTAGATTCCTCCACATAAAACATACGAGCGCCGACGTACCGTGGTGCAGCCAGCATTCTTTGTCGATACGATCATAAATAAGACTCGGGGCCGCTCAAACGGGTGCCGTCTTCACGACTTTTATCAATATTAAACTTCTATTATGCAAATAAACTATCTAAAATCTGAGTTTATTTAACGCGTCCAATCCCACATTGAGAACATTGAGCCGCGACACTTATTATTAATACTATTTCGAAGTCCACCTCGTTACTAAACCCCGTGGTTACGTAAGAATTCTCGTAATTATATAAGGGCCCGATAAAATCGGCTATTTATGTACCGTAAGGATTATTTTCGTGAAAAGATTAATAATTAAAAAAAAAAGCATGAACAACGCAGCCGTAAAATCGTGATTGGTTCGAAGTGAAAACTCGTTACGGCGATCGTAAAAGTCGACAATAATTAGGCGGGCACAACCGCGAGCAACGATATGAGCTGATTACGAAAGAAATACAGTCTTAGTAAGCTGATTTATGGTGCACTGCCTTCGGTTTCATCGCCTTAGCACACAAATAACCGATGGAACACATGCACCTAATGTGGCTTTAATGAAAAGATATTCTCTACATTTGTCTTAAGACCACATGACAAGTTGAACTATGCATCTTTTTAGTGAGCTGTATGAATAAATCATAGATTTATCAGCTCTGGGAACTTTACGTTGTATTAATAATAATCTTGTAGTTGCTGTTAACACTTACTTTAACAGCACATTTATTTTAGAGGCATTGTTGTGATGGGAACTTAACTCATCAGTAAGCCTCGTATTACCTATATATTTTAGCAATTGCAGAGAATGAATTTATTACTTATCTACTATTTGTAACATCGGATATAATTTTTTTTTTAACACTAAATACTTGCTTTTGCTTACCTAGCTGATTAATATCAATTATCCTAACCTTGAACATTTCTACAATGAGACACCTATAACTAATTCTAATGATCAAGTTTTTAAAATTTTATTACGATACTCACATACGTACAACTTTATTATTTAATATTTACTTTATATAGACACGCTAATAATAGTATCAATACCGATCGTTCGTAACACTATCACCATTCAATTATTCTACAAACAAAACATCAGACCATCATCCTTACCACAATAATAAGGAACTAAAGCACCAACCGCGAATACGTCAACGCTATGATAAGCGATTCGTTCAAGGCCCTCATTACACAAACATAATATACGCTATAATTGGAAACCGTGTTTATCGATATAAAATGCAGAACTATTAACAGCCGCAATTTACCACACGCATTAGCGGCTATGCACAACTAATTGTTTTACACGAAATTTATTATTATTTTCTACATGCATTTGGTTGTATTAATTAATGCGTATATGGACTATTCCATATACGATAGCCATTTGCGACGAATGTGAGACTAATAATAGATATGTAGCGGAAAATAATTAAAATGAGGTTTGTTTTCAAACAAAACCATAGTACAATTTTATATATTAATTGCGTAGTTTGCATAGCTATATCATATTTGTTTAAGAATTCACTCAGTACATGTCAAGATTATTAATCTCTAATGATATAGCTGTTTGACTGATAAATACTTATCTACAAGAAAATTCAAATAAATTACACAATACATTTGCTACAAAGAGAAAAACCTCTTTCCCTAATACCTTACAAGAGCTTAAACGAAACACGAAGACATTCAATTATGTAACACTTGACATTTCAAATTAAACAATACACGAGCGAAACTCGCGAAATACCAGCTACGTTACACGTTCCAACAGATACTAAAGGACAAATGATATTTATTACAATACAAGCGAATGCTAAGTGTTTTATGTAATTGGGTACACGCGGGCGAAGCCGGGGCTTGTTAACGATATATTATTAGCGAGGTAACACGTGAAAGCATTTTTACCGTACGACGGAATGTATTTGATTCGCTAGGATGCTAGGATGTGCAGTTTATTTAAAAGAGTAAGCATAGCAACATTTGTTGTAATGTGCGTATATTTAATTTAAATTTACAACTTAGGTACAGATTAAATGAAGCAAATTATTTTCAAGGCATAGAATTAGAAAAAAATGACAGTATAGATAAAGCTTTATATATCGTCAAAATATAAATATATTAATATTATTTTATTGTAAATCATCACTTCTCAAAATGGAAGAGTTTCTCCATCAGAATTCAAAAGCATATATTGTACATCGCTACCTTCAAACTTTATCGGTAAGCTCTTCCGTCCTATTGCCGATTTGATAAGTATGAGTGATAACACACCGCTAATTCAACCTACAGCTTTTTCCAAACAGTCACTAACATACACTGATTCAACATCTTTTTCCAACTACCGAGTTGCATACAAATCACATTAGCCGAACACATGTCGGTTGCATTTGTCAGACAAAGCAAGGCACGCGAGCGACCCCCAGCTCCGCTTTCCGCCTATCAATCATTACTGCTTCGTCAAGCACAGGCCTTGGCGAACATGCAGCGTAATTAAACATACTTCATCTACATACCAATTAGTATATAACATTTGCAACGTTTGCACCGTAAAAAGGACTGCAATTTTAAGCGGCGTACAAATGTCGCTACATTACTGCTGCTCACATTTCACCACGTCAAACAAATATATTTCATTTGCACTTACATATTATACCGCAAACCATATCACATGTATATTTGTAAGTATAGTAATAATAAGCGCTCCGCTTGGCAAACATGATTTTCATTCCATTATTACGTATGAGAAGATAGTTGATACACTTTCAAAGATTCCATTAACCGATTTGCCAAAAACTTCATATAACTCCATAATAAAAAAACATCGTATTAGAAACGGTATACATCAATGAATAGTTATGACAAGTGGAATAGTCTCAGAAGTGGTCGCTATAAAAGTTAATCCCTTCCACCTATTTATATCTAAATATTAAGCTCTGCAAATCATAGTTGAATGACTGTATAAATAAAATCTCGTGAATTTACAGTTTAATAGGTCGCGTAAATTACACAGTTATTTTATGAGCCGTGTCGAGATCTTTTAATGTGATCCAAAAGGCTGAAACATCAAATAAATTATAGTGAGCGCAGATGCACTCTTATCTCACAACGATTCCATGGGATTTATCTAGTGCATATTATGCAAATTTAGAAATAGCAAATACCTGCTCATAAAACGAATGGAGATAGTAAACGTGTAAAACATAAAACGTTAAATATACGACTTTTTGTACAATGGACTTTACGTTTAATTTGACGATCAGTTTTATAGCTACTGAAATCATGTCCAGATCGTATCGTATATATTCTACGGGACAAGTAATTCCAAGTAATGTAAAAATTAACTGTGCAATATAATATTTAACAGAATAAAATAAAATTAAAGCTAATATTAGCAATACATTAATTTAAAAAAAAACGGAATTCAATAATGACATAAGAGAAAACCGGTCTAATAAAATGAAGAAAAAAAGCAATATCTAACATATCATATTTATAAACGAGCAAGCGGAGAGGAAGCAATATTTTCTCACATGATTTTCAATTGAACACGTTATAAAATGCGTGCACTAGAGGCGTGTACTTGCTATCATCATATACTAACCGGCTGGTAAATTGATGAAATATCTATTTAGTACAAGTCGGCTTCTGATCGGGTAATAACGAGACCGCTAGACGCTCTATCGGTGCCTAAACGAGGGCGCGTTATAGGTGTT
>CAJQZM010020225.1:0-23984 GCA_907164665.1 Colias nastes | reverse complement strand
CTTTTTACGGGTTTAATTCTTTATTGAATACTCTTTTTAATAAAGATTAGATATCTATACTAATATTATAAAGCTGAAGAGTTTGTTTGAACGTGCTAATCTCAGGAACTACTGGTCCGATTTGAAAAATTATTTCATTGTTAGATAGGCCATTTATCGAGGGAGGAACCGTGTGGCACAGCTAGTATTTACTAAAGATAGAAAGTAACTTTCATAGTGTGTCCATTTGTCTGTTATGTTTATACGCCTAAACTCCTGAACGGATGTGGGTGGATTTTGATAAACAGATAGTTGAAAGTTGAAACCTTGACATAGCCTTTGTATAGCAGACGACTATCGATAAGGTTAAGTGCACTCGAACAAGTGGACGGAATACTTGTATATAATAAGTCTTCAGTTTTTTATTTCACGTGTTTTAACTTTTGTAATGATAATTGATAATAATGAAGATAAATCTTTAATCCTACACTGCCAAACATTCCTATAAGTATCTATTTATGAAGAGAAACTTAAATTATTTAGTCTAAACCCAAATATTTTGTAACAACACATAAAATATAATAATAAAGATAGTTATATTTGACTACCATTAAATGAAAACTCTACTCCTTCAATATTACTGCATCGTGAAGCACCTAGCCATGTTTAAAATAAATCTCCAATAAACTATGTTATAATAGTTGAGAATAACTTGGGATTAAATTCCGTAGCGGGAATGTGGAATCTCAGCGTGAGTTCAGAATCGTCCACTGTTTGTGAATTCCGTTGGAAAATTGCCGAAGTATAGTTTTAGTAAGAGCTTTGCAGTTTGGAGACGATTGTTTACGATAATGCCGTTAGCTACGGCGCGGTTGATACCATCTATGATCCGTATTGGTTTATTATTATTTGGTGTAGCAATTGCGGGAGTTGTTACAGGGAATTTCTCATCGTTGATTGTACATAAAAAAGATTTATACTGACTTTAAAAATCCTTCGTATCTCTGAGTGATAGAGAAAGTTCTGATGGCATGATTTCAGTTTGCACTTATGTATTTTTTTGCGTTAATTGTCATCAAAAAGTATTAGCGCTTTTTATGTTAAATCTAGATACATATTTAGGTAAAAAGATAAACAGTTAATTTAACACTCTTTACTTACGGAACAAAAGGTTAATATATAATAATGTTTACAGAATTACAATGTCCAAGAGGCAACATTCAAGGTGTTTGAGCGTATGAGCCCTTTGATGTCTGTTAGGTTAAGACGATGGGGACGTACAACTTGTTACTTTTGAGATATTATTTATTTAGTTATAATGTTGGTTAGTGTTTCGTAATATATTCATATTTATGTTAGTAGGGATTATATTGTAGAGATTATATAGTTTATTAGGTTAGGTATTGAGGAAAATCGTTAAGTAACATAAGGTGACTAAGTATAAAGCCTTTGTTGAAAATTACACGATATTTCATTCATGTTAAAGATACAAATATAAAAAACACGCCCTATGTATACAGGATGTGTCATTAATCGGCAAAAAACTGTAATTTTACAAACACACTACAATCGGATTTAGCTCCGAAAGCCCACTCCATTTCATTTCATTCATCCTGTATATTTTATTATTTTATACCGATCTCTACAGTTCACGGAATATTTAATCTGGCACGTTTTCCCAAATAACACAATGGAACATTCCTTTGACGTGTTCCTACTTTAGATTAATTATCACTGCTTTGAATGAGGCCTTTTATTTCAATTTAAAAGCATTTGAGAATAATTTTGCCAGCTCGCGTGCCTTATGAATTCTGCTTTCATCTTATTCTATAAATATCATAATTATAAACACGTTAATTGCGAAAATGAATTTTAAATTAAAAATGTGTTGATGATATAAAATGTCGAATGTCTAGAGATTAGACGCTCTTAAATTTTAAAGTTAAAGTATGAATCGTTTATTAGATAATTATCAATTCAAATTTCGAATTAATTACATTAATTAATTTTTTACAAACAAATTTGAAAGTAGACAGACAGACACTATTTAATATGAATTTCAATTAATTTTACAAAAATTATTCACACGGTTGTTAGTAAGTTTTTCAAATGTTAGCCAAGAAAGTATAAGCACAAGGGAATAACTATATTACAAAAATGTCACATCAAATATATTCAAAATGAAACTTTTGCAACTTTCCTGTAAAGGTTTTATCGAGAACTTGGTTAAAATATTATAAAGTAGAAAGTTTTGCTCGCGGTTTTAAATTAAGATTTACTTATTGATTTTGTTTTATAAAATATTAAAAATTAATGGTCTTTAAAGGTTTGTGGCTTTTAAAAAACAAATTAGCTTTACATTTATGACCATAAATATTCATTAAGAAAAAGTGAATTTGATTTTACTAAGAACCTAATTTGTTTAATTTTTAGCTTTATTATATTGCAATTTTATACAAAAATATAAGAACTTTCACGACAATACAATTGTTTTATTTATTTCCTCTGTTTATTATTACTATCTTACATATTTAACACCACTTTTACTCGATAATGTAACAGTTTTAACCAATCCGCAGTCTACGTCTCTGTCTTTCCTTTGAAATGCCATGAGACGGCAACAATAACAATAACAATAACATCATAACGAGCATAAAGAAATAGTTTTTCTATTCACATCTAAATAATAATCTGCCACAATCTCAACTACGAGTACTGGCACTCAAGTAGACTTGGCGACTCACTGAGGCCCACTCGAGTGAGAATCAAGATTTAGTTAGTGATTCCATTTAATACTTAGAGAAGTTTAAAGGTTAACATTTCGCTCCGTAAGTTCTATTTTAATGAACTGTAAAGTTGGAGGGAAAGGACTACGCGAAAATGCACGTTTTTTGTTGAATTATGGGTGAAAATGCACGTTTTTTGTTGAATTATGTTAAAACATTACTGCACCGATTTTCATACATCCAATGAAATCAAATCAAGTATTTGTTAGAAATGTGGTAATATCGCGAAGAGAATGAGAAACAATAAATAACTAAAATGTATACTGGTACCCTGGTACCCGGTAGATAGTAGATACCCAAAAGAATCCATCCATGATTGCAAAAATTATAATAGTCTACTTGATTTTTTTTCAATCTCATTATTTTCTTTCTACGTTTTGTGCAGGCGAAAAACTTAATGATAGGAAACGTGCATAATACCTATATCTTTCCTGCGACTGCACTTAGACCTATTTCCCAGGAAGGCACGTACTAAGTTAGCTCCGAGGACACACTCCAGAGGTCTTTGTACCTCATCACTCGCTGCCTCTTGGCTTGAGAAAGGTGTTTGACTTTGGAGATTTTTAGTGTTTTTACGGAATTTTTTATTGTTCAGCGTGAATAGTTTGTGATATTAAATGGTTAGGGGTATTTGGTATGGAAATTATATGATGATAAATAGATACGATGTTTTTTAAACCTTTGAGTGCCTTTTCTTTTAGCTTCTTCATCTTTTACCTATTTGAAAATATAAGAACAGACAGGAGAAGCTCCTTTTGGTATAAGTAATATGAGTTGATGTTAATCCAAAACATGAAAACCTGTAAAATATAAATAAATACAATTATTATCCTCAATTATAATTTAATTCAACAAATTCAACGTACAGTATAACGGTAAATACGACAGAGTTATAATCCTCTCGTGCAGCGCATTCCCGTCCCTATTAATTACAACAGAAGTGTCAAAATTGTATGAAACGTTATATTATATTTATACAATAATCGTGCATCTCAGAGACAGGCTATTATTCAGATGGAATCGGGCTTGCATGTGTAATGTAATCTCGTATATAAGATAATTATTATCTTAGGCCTTAGCTATTTGCAGTTAATTATCTGTGATAATTATAACTAGGAATTTCATTAAATCGACAGTTTAAGCACAAAGGGTAAAATATACTAGACATAATACTTTACCAGATATTCTTATGACAAAAATCTTTAATGCCTTTTAATAATAATTTAGTATTCAAATCAAATTCAAAATGCATTTGCAATTACAAATTCATTTTTAGGGTTCCGTACCTCAAAAGGAAAAAACGGAACCCTTATAGGATCACTTTGTTGTCCGTCTGTCCGTCCGTCCGTCCGTCTGTCAAGACCCTTTTTCTCAGGAACGCGTGGAGGTATGAAGCTGAAATTTATATCAATTACTCAGGTCTACTGTCCCTTGAAGCTGTGAAAAAATCAAACTTCTAAGCCAACGCAATCAAAAGATACAGCCGTTTATGCCGCAAATTTTCGACACTTGCAAGGGAATCAAAACCTACAGGGTGCTTCCCGTGAACTCAGAATCTTGAAATTTGGTACGAAGCAACGTCTTATAGCATAGATAAAGGAAAAATTACGAAAACTATAAATTTTTAGTTACATCACATAATATATTTTTTTTTAATAATTTTAAACTTATTACCCATTTCCTCATGAACGCGTAGAGGTATTAAATTGAAATTCATACCAAATACTCAGGTCTATAATACCTTTAAGCTGTAACAAAAAACTTCTATGTCAACGCAATCAAAAGAAACAGCAATTTAAGCTGCATATTTTGAAACTCGCAAGTACTCGCAAGGGAATCAAAACCTAAAGGGTACTTCCAGTCGACCTAGAATCTTGAAATTTGGCATGAAGCAACGTTTTATAGCACACATAAAGGAAAAATTCCGAAAACCTTAAATTTTACGGAACCCTCGGTGCGCGAGTCCGACTCGCACTTGGCCGGTTTTTTTTTTACAATTATAAAATAATCGTTTATAATTTTGATCAAAAACCCTACTTATAAATGGTCGTTCATTTTATAAGAATTTTGTATAAGCAGAACTTTTTACGAAGTCTTGAGCTTACTTCAAAGCACTCTCTATCAAGTTTTTGCATTTTCTTGGCTACTTTTTGCCACAAATTCCCGCATAATATTACCTTAATGTTGTTTTAATAACCTCTGTATGAGATAAATGAAAACGATATTAAAATATCATTTTATATTTGATCTCTTTGATGAGTCGAAATGAAATATCTATTTCATCTGTGGAAAAAAAACACATTAATAAAAATAAATAAAATACTTATGCCCTAATAAAATTGCAAAATCGATTATATAGGTAAACAAAGTAATTTATAAAAACAATTGCGTAGTACGTAGTATAGAAAAACCATTATTATATCATTATATTTAAGAAATCAAACGCAATTGAAATTAGGTGGATTTGTATCGTATCACAGCTTGAGTCGATTCTAGGAATCATGAATTTCAATATGTTCGGAATAGATAAAATAATTAAATGGTCACACTGATAGCGGAAACGCGATGTATTCATTCGGTACGGAGCCGCGTTCGTTTCCGGCTATTGTTCTTGTTATTCGCTTGGTGAGAGCGCGGCATTCACATTATTTATTGTCCCTGTCTATCGGAGTCCGCCAACCGCGCCGCTCGTGTATTTAGTGTTATTATCGGCCGCCTCGGAAGTTATTTACGCGCGCATCGGAGCGTGTCGTCGATTGTTTTACGTGCTGAACACGTAGTAAATTAGTGAATCGGCCCGCGGAATTGTTAATTGTACTTTTTATTGATATTGGTAATCACGCGCTGACCGCGAGTTATGTGACAAGTGAGGTGTCATGGCGGCGTCGTGTGCCTGGCAGTAGTGGTGACTATACACATTAGATTGTCTCTTTTCTTTTTATTTTATCTTATGTAATTTAAATTATTCCCGTAATTATAGTTTTTCCTCCCCAAAGGGTACCCTATTGTTTTGACTAATTGACTGACCGACACACCACATATTTATGGAAGCAGCGCACGAGACTTCAGGTATGTACTCACGATGCATTCAACTATTGTATGGTAGCAGAGTAAAATAAATAACAAACACAATATTAATTCCAAATCAGGGTTAAAGGGTCTTCTATTACGTACTCATTTAAAATGGTAATGTAGGATTCTTTAATATAGATATTGTATGTGTAATGTGTATCCCACTTTTAGTAAAGTTAAGGTCGTCAGTAGTGAATAAAATGTGCCTATGTATGTGAATAAAAAAAAGTAACCTTTTAAGATGACCCGACTAAGTTTCGATCTAATGTAACGATATGAAAAAAATATCTAAAAATTTCTGGTAATTTGAAATATCGAAAAATGTCTGTTATGCTTTATAACTTTTATGTTTTACGATATTTCAAAAGGGCTCGCTCCGGATATCTAATTGAAAAATAAATGTTGTTGAATTTAATTTAATGTTATTGTTTTATACCTAATTTTATACCTAATGTTATTGTTTTATACCTACTACTACCAACAGTTTAAGCAATAATAACATACCTTTGTACAAATAATTGTGTACTGTAGGAAATCAATTGAATTATTACCCACTGCTTTGTCAGTTGTTACATGTAAAGGTCATGAATAAATGAAACAATAATTCAACTTAGCTTCTAGTTGTATTGTTTCGTACACAAATAAGCTTCTATTTTCATTAGAATTAGAATTAATGTGCTTCGGAAAATCGATACACGTGACATCGAAAATACGTACCTCTAGCTTGGTATAATTTGTATAAATTTTCATTGAATCCTAATGTAATGAATATAAATTATACTGTTTTAAGTCATGTAGTACAAGTTACAACGATGTTTATATCGTCGAGAAATTTATTGTAGAAAATATTCTTAATCATTTACATTAGTTTTAACATAATATACATGAGCTGTAAAAATAAATATCCACATATTAATGCTTTTATCATTTTAACAATAAAGGTATGTAGTTAAAATATCGTGAGAAATTATCATGTTTCAAACATCTGCCAGTATATAGTTTGTTTGTGAATGTTATTTTTAATATCGCTCACGTTTTATCAAAAGTAAACCTATTCGAAGTAAATATTGTATTCAAAGATTAAGTAATTTTCCCTTTAAACGTTATTTAATATGAAGACGTTGAGGAAAATCTTCGTACGACAATATTAATTGTACTGTACCGGAAAATTTAAGAGCACCTTTGTAAACGATTTACGCGAATTATATTTGGAAAAATAATGTTGTCAGGAATATTACGGAACAAAATAAGTAAAAAAGGATAAAGAGACAGGGATAATACGATTTGAGAACTTTTCAAAGATAAGCAATTTTAATTTTAACTTTAAGTAATAACTCTATAGGCTCTACGTTAAGTCACTACTACTTAAAACTAAAGTTACTCTTCTAGCTTACCTTCATATTTGAACCAGACGCAAGAACCTCCAATCTTTTCTATCTATAACTCGAGTAATTAGAGTTTTAACGAATGAAAGATCTGTTTTAATCACTTTCCCATTGTGGATTAATTAAAAGCATTTCAAAAAACTAGCGCACGAGTACTTGAAAAATGGACAAAATGGTTGAATCAAGGGAGACGGTGCCAAGTTCGCGCCAGAACTTTCCGGCAACTACCTTCGTTAGGCTAAGTGATTAACTATGAATGTGACTCAAACTGTGGCCTATTTCAACACGTTTTCTTTTAGCGATTAAATTATTACGACGTGTCGGGTAGTGTTCTTGACTGAACATACAAACAAGATGTGAATTAGAACGGAGGGGAATTATTAATGTTGCCATGTGTAGGTACCTCTAACTGTTTGGCAAGATTTAGGATTTATTCTGTCCGAAAACATTTAGGTTTATTTTCTAATTTGTATGTAGATTTTTGGTTTATATGGAGGCAATAGAGCAGACGTCGAGTAACTTGATATAGTTATCTATGTCGGCTAAATCCACTCAATACCTAGGTATTAAGTGAGAGCCTTTGAGAAAACTTTATACTCTTTTCGTGAAAGTGCCTTAATTGTAACTGGAAAGTTTTGTTAGTCTATAATTTATCTATTTAGTCTCACTCACTCTTCAATTGTTAGAAATAAAAATACACTTATTTCATTTTGTGCTCAATCTGGTCAATGTATT
Organism: Colias nastes; assembly: GCA_907164665.1. Classification (NCBI taxonomy): domain Eukaryota; kingdom Metazoa; phylum Arthropoda; class Insecta; order Lepidoptera; family Pieridae; genus Colias; species Colias nastes. Next base: position 16,027 of record CAJQZM010020225.1, on the reverse strand, counting down.
GAAATGCTTTGCTTATTAATCGCATACCTTCTTATAATTCGCATACATTCTTATATTGGCGGACGATATTATTCAATTAAGATCTATGCACGGATTTTGATTTTTGAATAGTGGTTGGAAACTTTTACCTTTTACGTCTCAGTATCATCTCAATTGTAAAAAGTAAAAAACGTGAAAATTTTCAATAAAACAACCACTTTAAAATTTTCAGCGTCCTGATTTTTAATAACGGTAAAACACTACCTCCATCTTTAAATATTTTGATCAGAACAGCTATATTGAAGTAAAAACACTAGACTGAGATCTAGGAAGCGTTGTCTCGGCCTAGTTTGAGCCTCTTTTGTTACCTCGAGTGGCTTTTACCTGCAAAGCGTTTACTCCTTGCGAATTTTCTGGCCATGGCTATGTTTCTTTGCTTCTGTGTTTTAGTCTTGAGTAGCTTGATTTTGTGAATATTTTTGTATCTGTTTGAATGATTACATCATAAGGAAGACTTTAATGTAATGTATTTACGTAGGTCGTTTCCTTATACCTACGTACATTATACGTGGGTACTATCACGTATCATCGTACATTCTAAGTATCAAAATCTTCCCTTCTCACATTTAAATGAATCCTTATTTTCCATGATAAATTTGTCTTAGAGTTGAAGTATAATTTTGAAATATGCCTACTACTATACTACAAATTCCTGCTATATACAGAATATGATTAATAAATTGCCTTTTAAGCTGTTGGCAAATAAATTATCATGTAGTTTCACCGCTTGCTGATAGTGTCCCTGTCCCTGATAGCATATTCGACACGACAAATTTTCATACATAAAATTTTCTCATTTTAACTGATAGATAAGCTAAAGGAAACACATCAAGACACTTTGAGACCAGCTCTTAATATTATTATAACTTTACTTTTCATTCAAAATAATGTATGAAAAGTAATTCTATACGTTTACTTTTATGAAAAAAAATTACAATTTTCTCGATAAAATAATTTCTATCTATAAGACTAGTTAACTTACAGATTATACAAGTTTCAACAAAATACTATAAAGAAATCTTCGCTCCTAACACAAGGGTAACAGCATAGAATATGTATTGTAACGCGGTAACAGTTCAATTTATCAATGGAAATGTTTATTTATGTTCTTTTGTTGCAGGCAATCAAGAAATGAGACGTAAACGGCCACACTCAACGGGCGCCGCGTGGTGATCATAGCCATGTCCGTGGACGTCACGAAGATGCGTTACCTCCTATTTTGCCTCCTCTCTCTGTCACTCCACATTAACTTTGCGTTCGTTCTCGACAAACAGAATCCATACTCGCAGTTTAGGAAGTGGAACGCCGGCCTCAACGGCACATTGGAACTTGAGTTTAAAACGGACCAACCGAACGGTCTACTTTTGTACACGGACGACGGTGGCACTTACGACTTTTTCGAGTTAAAGCTAGTGAATGGTGCGTTGCGATTGAGGTACAATTTGGGCGGTGGTGCACAGATTATCACGGTTGGCAGCAATTTGAATGATGGCCACTGGCACAAAGTTCAGGTTAGTGTGTGAAAATCTATGTAGTTAGTGAACTTTACAGTTTACTATCACTAGTTTTACCTTTCTAATGTAATGTATTTGTATTGTAATGTATTTTACATACCCAACATAACATACCTACCTAAATATCTTGTCATATGTAAAAAAAAAACATTAAAATTAAGTTAATTATAGTGTCCTATGCCTAGTTCTAGGTAGAATTTTTTGTTGTGTTAATGTGAAACTTACTAATCCATTATTTTAAACCATTTAATTTTAAAGTTCATATAAAGTAAAAACATTGATCCTGTAGCAGGCTGCAGGATTGTCCTCTCAGTTAATGGCTCCAACCAATAAAGGGGAAGGCTTTTTTGCAAAACCGCAGTGACACACAGAATAATTCGGTCACGTCACAGTTTTTCCTTTTTTTAAACGTCTCATACGGATCACAGTACGGATGTTCCGCGTCATCTATCAAGTTGTCCCTACATTAGAAGCAGTAGATATGAGTTAGGGCTCTTTCAATTTATGCGTTTCGTATCGGACCGCTGCCGCACGTTTTCCGTGCCGCTAGTTATAACCCGCTGCCGTGCCGTTGCAGTACGGTAGCAGTCCGTTACCAAACGCTTAAATTGAAAGCGTATCTGACTGCCGTGCGTTTGTATGCTAGTGCTGTTTTAAATTTATTTGACACCAGTTAAGCCATGGACTCTGACGAAGAAACATTACTGTTAGTGCTCTTCAACTGCCCGTCCGTATTATTACCACGACTGACTTATATATTATAACCTCAAAACGCGCGTATTTCTGTACTTGAGTACCCGTAGAAATGTAAGATGATTGAATTAGATTAGACCAAAAAATTAATTTTTAGAGCACGAATATTCTCTGTCAAATCATACCGATATATCAATATATCGATATTTTTTAATAAAAATATCAATATCGATATAGATTTTTTCAAAAAACATCGATACGATATATATCGATACTTTATTGCATTTCCGACATCCCTATGGGACTTGCGACGTTGCCGTCCTGCTGTCGAGCGTTCGCGGTACGGACGCCGTGCTGTTGCCGCACCGTGCATTTTGTATGAAAACAAACGACCGGCCGTGCGCCGTACGACAAACGCACCGGCTTCGGCACTGTAGCGGTCCGATACGAAACGCATAAATTGAAAGAGCCCTTACCGTTTCAGAGTTTTTGGGAATATTGGTTCAAATACAAACCTTATTAATATAGATTAAAAAACTATAAAAATACGCGTAATATAATCAACAAGAAAAAATATCGAGGAATCTGATAATAAACTATTAGTTATGAAAAAGTGAGGGGCGCTTTAAAGTAGGTAGTACCTACCGATAAACTCATGAAATTATTATATTGTAATCTTTGACAAAAATTGTAAAATGCAGGTTGCATAAAAGATTTAACAAGTGAATTACAAAAGAAAATTAATGGATGAATACTTACAATTCTATTGCCCCTTTTTACAGAATAACATGTTACATTTGAAAACTCATTCATTCATTACTTTAATGTTTAATGTTTATTTTCTCATAACTTTCTTCCAAGACTTCATAACATGCTTCAACCAGCTTCAACAAATTTTTTCAACTTATTTGAATTTCAACATGGAATTAGGAACGATTTAAAATATACAAGTTGTCTATGGCCAACGCTCTACGCGCTGGTTTTATTATCGTTCTGAAATATACATAAAGCTTGCCTATGCAAGCTTTATATATCACACTATTGTGATATAAATAAATTATAATAATTAAAAAACTCATAGTAATATTAATTAATCACAATAAATAAATAAAGTTCGTTTTTATAAATAAAAGTATCGCATTTTATAAGTATAAAAATTTTTTGATGACTGGCAACCACGACGTCACGAAGAAAAAAAAATGGAACATAAAAAAAAAAACATTTGACACTTGATGCAATTTGTGTTTTCGCGGTTACTTCGAGTTTTATTTTAATAAATTGTAAATACGAATATGAATAATTACCTACATATAATTAATAATTTTGAATTACTTTATTTAACGATAGTTGCTAATATAAATACAGTTAATTATTAAAGTTTTGTATCAATAACAATTATTACCATTTAAAAAAGTGATTAATGACTGTTTGGTCGCTATATGTTTATTTAACCAAGCAATCAAAATATGATGTAATTTACCTATTTATTTTATTTTAGTGTTCGTTTGTACAAAATTAATTCTTCATAGTCATATAATTCACAAATTAATTAATTTCCTAATTCCTACTATAATACGTGTAACATGTAGGTACTAATGAAGTTAACTTATGTATGTATTGTAAAGTTGAGTTTGAGTTTGTGTGAGTTTGATACAGGTGGCCCGCCGTGACGAGCACACGTCCCTCTCAGTGGACGGCGTCACGCAAAGCAAAACGTCACGCGGCAAGGAATACGCTTTTGGAAAATTTACAACCAATTCTGATGTCTTCGTGGGCGGCATACCACCATCGTAAGTACATTACAATTACCTATTTAATTTATTAACAATTTTAATATTTAAATGTATGAAAAGGAACTTATGTTAAATCAATTGGTTTAAATAGGCGGGATACGTTTTTATTAAAATGTGCAGAGGCACGCAGAGGTTTAGGTAACTGTGTAGATATTTTGTCCAGACATCAAACTCGTTCTAATATTCATATGGAGAGACAAATAAACCAACAAACACACATTCGAATTTATAACATTGTTAGTGCTAGTAAGGATTATAATATCATGGTTTATGTTCGACGATGTGTGACATGTAGCAGCCCGCAGCTAGCCTGGTAGAAAGATTATGGCATAAGCCTCTCACCCTTATCAGTGGGAAGGAAAATCGTGGTTTTAACAGATTTTCCCGGATCATCTCAACTTTGTTTCACGTCATTCACAAAAATGATTGTTTGAACGATATAATATTAAGACATCCGTTTATTTCTTTATCAGCCAAAGGGAACAAAATCTTAATCTTAATATACTATTATAAAGGCGAAAGTTTGTAAGTATGGATGTATGGATGTTTGTTACTCTTTCACGTAAAAACTACTGAACCGATTACAATGAAATTTAGCACACATATAGAGGGTAACTTGGATTAACACATAGGATAGGTTTTATCCCGGAAATCCCACGTGAACGGGAACTATGCGGGTTTTCCTTTGAAAACGCGGGCGAAGCCGCGGGCGGAAATCTAGTATTAAATTAATTCAAAATCCTAGAAAGCATCGCAACGGAAAACCACGTGTACAAAAGCGGCAAACGGATTATTTTTATTTTGTATCGCATAAATATAAAAAAAAAAACGCACAAAAAGAACAATCGAAATATATAAACTTTCAGAGGAGTTAGAGGCATCTAAATATCAGCGTAACTAGTAAACACCGTTTCATTGCGTTACATTACAAACAAACGATACAGATTAAACATTTTCGACAGTTTAGGTACAATCTCGCGAGATAAATTATAATCTAACGGTTTTATCTACGACAACATAAACATTAAAATGTTACGATATATAAAAGCCTATCTTATCTGTGTAGGTACCTACAATCAAGTACTATAAAGTTTATATATTGGCATAAATGGTACGCAAAACCTATCAAAGGTTAGGCTTTGACCTAGGGCATTAATTAGGATACTAAGATACACGAGCACTCAGCGGTAATGGAAAGGGACGAACACACAAACTTCGAGGCCGGTCATTAATTACAAGTGCTTTAGTATGGAATTATCGATTTTAGATGACATAAGAAATTTTGTTAAGCCTTTAGACAAGGCTTCTTTATGCAAATACATGTTTGCCATGGTCGTGTTACTGGTCGGACCATTAATAGATATCCTATAGAAATACCCCAAAAAATAAAAAAAAATAATTATGACCGTTTCAAGGTTATTAAATTATTTCTTAGCATGCTTATAATTTTTTCGTTCTACTTGTATCGGTGTGGCTACGAAAATATCGGAATTTCAATGTAATATACGCCCATTTACACGGCTCTAACAAACAACAGCATAGTGTACATTGTAAATTGTAATTAAACAGTAATTTGTATAGCTTCATCGACCGATCGGATTCCTCTGCGAAGACATACAAGTCGTATAAGATACTTCTCTTCGCTAATAAAGTGTCGATACACTCTGGTCGGGCTTGCTAATTGCAATCTAGAAACTTCGAGAAACGTCATTCTTGTTCGCTTTTCTTAATTTATGACTGCATTTTTACTGAATTCTTCCTTAAAGATATGATCTTTAGGAAATTTTGTGTAAGATTTTTGAACAGTATGTAGATGAAATAATGACAATTAGACTCTGCACTACAAAGAAAATAAGTATCTTCAAATTATAATATTATTATCCCGGGTAAATATAATCAAAATATGTAAGCTCTGTGTAAAAACTCAACTAGCCTTGGTTGGTCTGTTAGAACCTAAAAAATATATTATCCTATTAAATATAATATTTTCTATATTGCCGTAACACTGGGTGTTATAACAAATAACAATATGAAAATTCGCGGAAAAACACAATCTAATCAATTTGGGAGAACGAACTTGCAAGGTCATTCAGCTTGTATCTTTTTCGTGAAAGTCGAAGAAAGATGTCTAATTAAATTAACACATAGGCTCGTTGGCAATTAGGCCTTTGTTGGCTTAGTGCTAATTGGTGCCGAATAACAATAATGTAATCAGACGTCTGAATCCACGTTGCGTGATTTATGCCGGATAAGACTGGGTTTTTGTTTGTAGACATAGCGGTAATTGGAGCTTGTGGGATCAGCGATTAATGTTTCTACATAACTGTGTGCACAGTAAATATATAATACTGTGTTGCTGTGGTGTAGGTATATGTCGAGTATAAGTGATTGGTAGCTTGAGTTTTAGTAGAATACAATATTATTTAACTCATTTTCATTTTCATTTATTAATTAAAAACTATATCATAGATCATCACATAACTTACTTTCATTTTAATATTAAACACATGTTGCTCGCTCTTTTTTTAACTTTCAACACAACATAATATTTATAATACTACTTTCAATTCTCGTTATCATGCGAAATCTGTTAGCCATAAAATTAATTTCCATAAGAATCCTTCCAATTCGGTTCGTAAGTTTTCAATATATTCGTGTATAAAAAAAATTCATGAATATTACTTTTCAAAGCAATATTATCTCTATTGCACTAACAAAAAATTAACAACGAATATAAAATATAATTCAGGTGAAACTAAAGCGTATAACCCAATTTTAGTTTGTCTGCAAACTTAATGCCGACGCTTCCGCCATCACTGTGAACACATTTCATACAACATGAAAACATGCCAAACGAAAATTGACCCTGTTTCTTTAGTTCAAGGTCCTATTTCACTTGTACCGACATCTCATTTCCATTTAGATGAAGAGATACGTAGAGGCATTTTATTTAATTGAAGTGTCGGGAAATACTAAGCTCTAGCAAAATACATATGCATTGGAAGCAAATATAATGTTCAAGTAATTAAGATGATAAACTAGATTCTATATAAAAGCATGTACTACGTAATACATATTAATGTTTGTACAAATTATTATTTTTTGACCAATTAAAATTTGAATGTACGTACTCATGATTTTTTAATATTTTACCGTTGTTTTATTTCTGTTTATATGATATGTATTAGTACAATTTTGCAGAAAAATACTTGTTGCGTGGGACACTATATTATCGACTACTAAGTCACAGATTAGTTACTACTAAGTAAACTAAAGTTAAATAAAGTTTTATTCGTCTGTCTTTTAAAAGTTGGTTTAGTTAAATACTATAATATTATAACAATTCTATATTCCACCCAATGTCGTAAAAGTTTTCTATTACACAATTATTTTAATTTCACAAAACATCTAAAACTTATACTTGTATATTTATTTTATTGTATTTTACTAAATAAAATATGTATATATAATACCTAAGTATTAAATAAAGAGTATGATAGATGAGCATTTAAAGTTGCGTATAGTGTTTTTATCCTTAATGGATTCCAGTCCCCAAGAACTTTAAAGGGCTTTTACTAACCCCGTCCAATAGTATTATATCCTTCCTTTTGGGAAGTTGTGTAATCCTTAAAAGTAAATAAACTTATGGGTAATATTAAAGCTACCTATTACAGCCAAAGTGTATAGTATCTATACAGTAGCATTGTCATATATTTCGACAAACATGTCAATATTGCCATATTTTGACCAACGGGTAAGCATTGTCCGGCATATCAGCCCACGTCTTTTTGCATACCTACGTGTATGGATGTACAATTTCATATATTTCTGAGTGTAATACATATTATGGACATTAGTTTTATAATGATTTTGAAACAAAGATACGTTATTATTTCAAGTAAAATTGTCCTTTTTTTAATTATTTGCGATATTATAATTTTGATAGTTGTTTAATAAAAATGGTTGAGAAAAAAGCTAATCACTATTACTTCCTGCAAAACAAATGATCAAGATTGGCCAACGATAAGGAGTAATTTGAAGACATTAGGTCGGGAAGAAGATCGTTAAGGTGGTAATTACCCGTATTTCAGTGAGACAGAAACAGAAGGCGGAATTTAATCAGATGACTTCTTGATACAATTACGAGAATTTAAATATAAAGTACTTTTATAAAAAACATCGAATCAATGTGGGAGAAGAAATGATAAGCTGAAACTGAAATAATTATAGCAACCCACATCGCACTCGTTAATTTGATTTTAGACGAATTTGGTTCATATAAATTTAGTCCCGCAATTATCTGTCATCTACCCTCATTTAGTTAAACATTCTCATTGTTTCATAAACTTACACTCATCCTACACAAAAGCAATGACATTAATTATTTCTATTATCAGTAGAGACTATTAGCCATTGTTATAGGAGGAGGAGTAAAAATGAGTTATTTTTCCCAATGGGCCTGAATAATGTAAGTCGTCCCTGAGGAAGGACTACATGTATCACCTGTCAAGTTAACCGTTAGACGGACGTTTTATCACTGACCGAAATATATTTGTTTTTGTTCGCGTGCCCTTGAGTATGGCTGGTTGTTTCTTTAGTGAAACTCAATACGGTATTGTTTAAAAAATAGTGGAGAGTGTGACTGAAGAATTCGGAGCTAAAGGAAATAAAATCAACACGGGATTATTATTAATATTTAAAATTTTGTCTTCGTATCAGTTTAACACAGAGCTATACATTACTTTTGATGATCGTAATAAGTATCGGTGGCTTAATTTACAAGCTCAATATGCAATGTATTTTTGGTCTGAAATAATATAAGGATTCTATACGTGGGAGGCGACATATTGCCTATCTAATATCTACGATAGGGCCTTTACTTGGATTCTAATACTAATCCTACGCAAAATGTCACGTATGCCAAGAGATAGGTCGGGATAAACTTAGTATAACCCACATAATATGTCCAATTATTTTGGCACAATTCCTAACTGGTGCTTAAATTCTGTACAGTTATATGTTAATTCTGCCTAGGATAAACAATTAGATCGTAACTATATTGCATTGAAAATTAAGATTAACATAGGTTTATGACATAAGACTGCCATCTTATTTTATACTTACAAAAAATGGTACCCTTTTCTGTAAAATTTCATTTATAAAAATTTATTTAAATAAATGTGCGTATTTAAAGCGATATGGACAGATGGCTGTATTCATATACTTTCGGATTAATTATTTTCGTTTATACCAAGTACCTTGTCTTACTTTTCAAGGTTAGAATCACATTTAATAGCGCTACGCTCTTGGTTTTATTATGAATTTGATTAACTAACATACTAGGCTTCATAAAGAAAACTTCACTTTCCCAAGTTAATTGAAGATGACTTTGTATAGAAATTTAGCGAACTTCTATAAATATCTCTATGAACATGTAGAAAGAAATAATTGCCTTTTAAAGCTTATGAAAAACGTGTATAAAGTGTTGTATTCAGAGCTAACGATTGCACATAATAACATTTTGTTATATTATGTCGTAGTTTCGTTTCTTTATTTTTTAAACTTGTCAAATTTCATTTGCATGTTTTATATTTTTGAGCTGTGCTTTTTGGGTCACATTCTAACTGCAATCCTGCATATTACGATTGTTTTTGTCCAGCAAAAGAATCAAACTTTCTCGACCACCTTTCTGTTTTTTCTTACAAACAAACTCACAGCTTCATTAACCAAATCCATAATTTGTTCCTCTGTCATGTTAAATAGCTTTTTCCAATCTCGTCGATGGCCGTGCTAACGATGGCCTTGCCATTCGGATCACGTCCTGATCGGTATTCAGGGGACAGGTGTGTTGCCCTCTTTGGGACGTATTAGCCAACTAGCTGGAGTATTAAATTGGTATAGTAAGACGATACTTAAAGTTCTTTGCTCTATTGTTGGGTGTTTTTGCTGTCGTTATTGTTATGTCGGAATGGCCTGTAGTGTTGTAAGAATTTTGATTTAGAGAAATAAAAAAAAAAAAACTAAATCTAAAGTGAATAGATAAGTAATGTTAATGAATTAATGTACAAATATAAATTGAGTTACGAAAAGAAAAGTGAAAGATACAGTATTTTTATTGGATTTTATATAAGATGTTATAATATTGAGGTCTCAAAACACGATGTCTAACTTCTAGCCCGTAGCGCCGTAGCACTTAGCTACGCTTTGTAGACATCTACGCGAATATAGCGTGTCTTGATTATGTCTACTACAGTATTCATAATGTATTAAGTGCTGAGGGTTGTTTTAAGAATATTATCTATGTTTCTAAGGTATATATTTTTTTATTTTCTATTTTATAAGATGTAAACTTTGTATGGAGTATTGTCGCGTAGAGAGGAATACAAAATTTTAACATTTTGTTAACATAATATGATAGTAAATCCCATATTATTATTCAAACGCTGAAAAAACAGATCGAAAAGTATATAATATAGTACACAATGGGTGGGGCGACAAAGTTGTTCACACTTTATATTATTCAATGGAAATTATACAACGACATATTTTTACGACGTAAAGTAATAATCTATAATTAACATTAATCGGTCAATTTTATGTACATTATCAAGTTAAATTGTAGCCATTTTTATTATGACTAACTACTTTTATGGCTCAGGAAATTTTATTTTCGGAATATTACGATTCAATAAAAACTGTTATAAAGTGGATGTAACCTACATTCGCAAAGTTTTGTAGAACTTCGTTAATAGTTTCAGTGTTTCTTTCGAAGACAATCACATGTATCGATCTTTGCTCTTTGGCCCACATTTCTTTGGAGTTAACCGGAACGTATAAGATTTTAGCAAAGGAATCTTTTGGGCTAGCCAATTATCTGAATAAGGGCGAATTCCATCTGTAAATGGATTAAAACTATTATGTTTACAATAATATTTTATTGGTTTATAAACTTAAAATAAAATTGTATCAAAACATTTATGGAAAGTAATGACTAATATAGTAAACAATTGATCATAACTTGATGGTTATTTGACTGTGAAATATAATTACAAATATCGCAGCAGATACACATTTCCTAAAACTAAGCTAGCATCAAACCGTCAGATGAAAATTGGATGATAGATCGAACTAATCCCCTAATTCCTTTTTCTCTATCCGAAGCTCTAAGCTTTATGTTACAATAACAAAGACCAGACTTGCAGCGTTCAATAGCAGTCTAGAAACTACATTATACTTAGACCATACCGTTTTCGGATAACCTAAATACTTATTTCTAAACGCGAGCTCTATATCGAAATATAAAGCGCACCGAGCTGCCTTGAGCTGTTTTCCGACGTTGAATACTCGCTAATGATGCTAGACTTTACTATAAAAACTTTACAAATAATGGAGTTTAGTATCATAGGAGTGTAAGAGGAATGTTATGTGGCTGGAATCCAATGAATGAGGTTAGATGGAATTCTAGAACGCGGTTTTGGCGCGCATTTTGAATGTTGTGTGCAAAATGGCCGATTTCACGAATGCCAGAATACGCATGTGTTTAAAGCCAGTGTTTTGTATTATTTGATATGTATAATACATTATTATTATTATTTTACTAGCTTCCGCCCACGACTTTGTACGTGCATCCCCGTTTTTCCCCGTTCCCGCAAGAATTTCGGGAAATCCTTTCTTAGCGGATGCCTACGTCCTAATATCTACCTGCATGCCAAATTTCAGCCCGATACGTCCAGTGGTTTGGGCTGTGCGTTGATAGATCACTATATCAGTCACCTTTGAGTTTTATATATATAGATAGGTACACATAATTTTTCTTTAAAAATTATTGTTCGTTTGATATAAAATTCATAAAAAACAATACAACGTCGTAATTAATGTTTGTGTTATCTTTCCAATAACAATAATTGTGTCTATACAATTTCATTACTATTACTATAAAGTTATAATATTATATTCTTTTACCCGTACCTTCTATGAATAAATACATACATTAATATCACCACAAAACAAAGAGGTATAAGGTCACAAGCCGCTGACTATGGTGAACTAATAAAAACTTTATGCAGCAAACATTTCCCCGAGAGACATCTGCCTCAAACGGCTAACATAATAAAGCTTTTGTATTGTTATTTACGATGGTAAATTCGTATACTATCATTGCGATTTTTGTTCGCGACAGTTTGTTTTTCGTGTATTGTGTTCACGCAATGGATTGCGAGACAATGAAATGAGTCGCTCGATAGATTTTGTGGTGCACTTGATAAGCGGTGAAGTCAATGGTATTGGCATAGATAACATATTATACCAGGTATTGTAAAATGTTGATGTTGTTAACATAGTTTCGGGTAAGATTTAAGTACATGTAGTGTAGAAATATGGCAACATTTACAGGTTCTTGTGATTTTCCTTGATAGTGATGCTTTGTCTTTGTTTAATGAGAATAATATATTTTGGAATATTAGTTTTCAATGTTAATGTTCGAAAGATGGTTTTTGTTTTGTTAATATCGTTGTACGACAATTCTCGCCTGTAAATTACATAAATACCTATAAACATATCTCTATTCATCAAATAAATTCAGTGTTTATTAAACGACACCTAGTTCAATTACGCAACGCATCTTGCATTTCAAATTCAAATCAAATCAAAGCTTTGTCCAAAACTAATTTTACACTGGCTTGTCCTGTTATTGCTTTTATGATTTCATTGCATATTTTCACACAGGTTTAAAGTTTGCAGCGTAGAGTTTAATTGTAAATTCTGTACAGTATAATGTTGTGTTGTTTTGCTAACACGTTTCAGATTTAAATGAAAATGTTAGGAGGAATTAATCGTGCGAAAACTTGGGAAGTTTTTGGTTTTGTTATGGAATTTAAATTTACATTAACAAAAGAATCATTTCGATTGTTCGTTATTTTCAGTCTTTTACTTTCATTTAAAGTATGTTAGAAAATATAATATTGTTGATGTCTGCTGAAAGTTGGCCAAACTCGGTTCAACAACTTTGGAATTTCCAAAGAGATGGGACCATTTTAGTTTTATTAATTTTTATATGCATTTCTTCAATTCTTATTATACACACCATAATATTCTTACAATAATTTATTTTTATAATGAAAACGGAGACTTCAAGTTTACTTATTTAATTGAAATAAATTTAGCCAACGATAGAGCCAAGGGAAAGTTAATTGTGTTGCCCGTATTGATTTGTCTGGCTTTAGTTTCAATGTGATCGTGCTTTTGTCTTTTCTTTTGTAAAGGGGTTCATTGGGTCATTCACTTGGTACAAAGGGTTATGGTGAAACTGAAAATTGATTTATAGTTCCACGTTTTTACAGATACTAAAATAGTGTTAGACAAATTCAAAAGTCATGACGTTTATTAAAAACTATATTGTTTAATGTAGCATAACATATTTATTTAGTTTATTTAATTATGTATTTCTAGATAAATGATACAATATGTATGACCCATTTTAAGAGAAGAAAAAAGACGTGTGGCACTCGGGGACTGCCGCGGTAAAGCTATTGCATAGCATGCCTTCAAGCCACACCTCCGAGCCCGTCGGAGTGGGGAGCGTGAGGTTTTTTCGTTACGGAATTTCTCGATTCGGTCCCCGCGCTCAAGGCCCGCGATAGAAGCTATGCAATAGCTTAATAAAATTTTGTACTTCTTAAAAACGTCGTTCTCTTATTAAAATAACTTCACGTATTCCAAAGTACAGCTTACGTAAAACTTAACATTGTAGGTATTTCCTGGTGTCATTACAAGCGCTTAAAGCAGCTGAGTAACGGCACGCGCGTGTTGAGACAGTAAAACGACCCTCGTATGGATCGCTTCAGGTTATCTGTGGGATAACGTTACATTGACATAAGGAGTATCAATTGGTGTCGTTTAATCAATTCGCGAGGCAAAGGCTCAGGGACATACAGCCTTGTTTTATGTCAAATGTTTTTGTTATGTAAATAATTCGCAATGAGGTCGTCGGGGTAATGTTTTAGTGTTTGAAAGCAAGTTATATTATGTACGGAAATTAAGTAATAGTATGGAAACAATAATAAATCAGGTTTATAAGTTCTATAACGTACAATTAGGTAACAAATTCGGAAATACTACAAATTTGTCTGCCTTAGTATCCTAATTATAGAGACTTTTCGCCAAAAATATATTCTACACGGATGCAAGTCTACATCTTTGTCAGCTTAACATGTCACATCTGTGATTGTCACGATAACTTCACAGGAAACTGTGCCGGAATGTGATATTTATATATATTAGTGATATAAAATCTTCTCATCCAAAATTCTCATTCCACAATTGTAATGCTACGTGACCCTGACTTGTTTTCTCGTCTGCTTGTCATAAAATAAACGTATTCCCTTAGGATGTCTATTTGTAGTAATATTTAGAAATATTTTCAATGGAATACCGCCTCAATTTGCGGAGGTTCAAAGTTGATTGTTACTTGGAGTGCTTGTTATCCAATTTTAGTGTTTTCTACTTCTTGTATTTTTCTTTTTACTGTCCATAGATTCCATTATGCCCGTGGAACTTTTCACTTGGCTGAGATTGTTAGTTTGAAATGTATCTGGATTAAACTCGATAAAATGAAACGATAGTTCTATTTATATTTACTGTTTTGGAAAGAGCTTAGACTCGATCGTCTTAAGCTCTTGGATTGTCGTTCTGTGTTCGTCGTTTATGTTAAGAGTGTAGCGTGTTCTATAAACAAACAATATTATTATGTATACATTACTTTTATTTATGTTTTTTCAATAGCATCGTGCTTTTACTACAGTCATATAGATGTATTGTTGTGCGTACGATACATGCTTCAATGTGTAGTTATCATTTGCTCTATTTCTATACTATCAACCAAAGTTTGTTTTAATATAATATGTTTTTGTTTGACTCGGCAACTTAGGATCATATTGTGGTCTCATTTTCTTACAGTCTGTAAAAGGTCCAACACAAATAGCATGTGAACAAGTAAAATAGTGTGTAAATAATAATTTTAGTAATTACAACATAGTGGTCGAGTAGGCATTCCCAAAAGACGCATTAGACTACAAAGTTGAAACTTAAATCACTACAATTATACGTTTATTAACTTACTTTACGAGACTTTGAATTAGTTCGCTTCGAAAATAATTATTTGCTTGGTTTCGACTATAGTGTAGCGCAGAGAGACACTTTAGTCGAAACCAAGACTAATTTCTGAACTAAAATTATTTCAACAATTCTTCTATGATTTATATTATAGTTATATCAACAAACATTAATCACTTAATTTATACTAAACTTCCACCACTTAATTTTAGCTTCATATTTTCCTTTAAATTACTAAAGAATATTTAATCTGGAACAATGTAACAGACATACACGGACATAAAATGTTTTATAAAAAATATTTTCCCGTAATCTCGAATACCGGACACGGTTAAGGTCCGGACGTATACGGACGTCTGAAAGGCAGCGTCCGGGCTTTGCAGAATGCGTATGTAAAAATATAATATGATGGATGGCAGGGAATTTTCCTGTAGAGCATTTGCTTTGGAATAGCGGCTCCCAAACTGTATAAAATTTAGAAAATTTTACTGGTTTCAGCTGTTGTACATTTTTTACAATATTCTCATATTTTGCAGAAAAGCTTTTAATTATTTTTAATAACTTTAATATTACTATGTTAATTTTTCCGTTTGAAACTATTTTTCATTACAAGGAATTTCAAAGAAGTGACCTTCCATTACCATAATATCCTTCGATAGCTTGAAGTTCTATCCTATCTAATATTTAAGATGGAATTTTCGGTAGCAATATTGAAATGATTTCCGCTTTATCTACCTAATAGCTCGTCTGGTGTAATTTCAAGCGCTTCACCAATTTAATTCGATTACGGCAAGGCGGACGTTACCGAATAATTACTATTTCGACGGATACTCTAGGCGGCGGGCACACTGACGATTAATAATTTCGTATAAGGCTCGG